>BPLR01002008.1:0-77243 GCA_021605095.1 Caerostris extrusa
TTTGATTGATACAAATTCATAATTTAAAAGCACTTTAAATTATTAGTATATATTAAGAGATGAAAATGAATCTATTAGTCATTTTTTAAGTGTTACGTTTTTAAATACTCTTAATGAAAATAAAATGGAAATATTATACTGCAAAATAAGCTAAAAGAATGTACTAAAAACCCCAAAATAGTTTTTTTTTGCTCAACATATAATATCTGTGAGAGACCATTTAAGTTTGAATATTATATATATATATATATATATATACAGAGAGAAGAGATAAAAATTAAAATCTTCATCTGTAATTAAAAATATTATATATATTTTCATAATAATATATATTTAATTATATATATGTATATTTAATTTTATAATAATGTTCATTATAATACGTATTAATTTTTTATGGTTACTTTATCGTACATGGACATATCATGGACAAATTTTTGAAACTATTGAAATAAACCTTTAGAAATAACTCTGAGAAATCTAAGATATCAAAACAGCAAGCACATAATTTCGTTTTAAAATTCGAAAATAAAAATTTGTGAAAAATAACGGTAGCTGAAAATAGTAATAGAATCCAACAGTTGGAAAGTTATAAAAAATAATAATTAAGCAGCCAACCATAAATTCATACTCAATACTATTAATTAAGATGAGAAGGTTAAGGGGGCTATCCCTAATACAATTCAGCACTCTATACGGCAGTTGCTGATTGCCAGTGGGCTGGTTAACTTTGTATAGTAAGATGGATTCAAGGGATTCCAAAGATCTTTCTACTTCCCTTTATTAAATTGCTGTAATTACTGCTTCCAACTGAATCTGGCTCCAAGATGATATTCCTTATTAGTACGTTATGTATAATCTCCAGGTATATATTGAATATAAAATAATAATTAAAGCAGCCAACCATAAATTCATACTCAATACAATTAATTAAGATGAGAAAGAAGGTTAAGGGGCTATCCCTAATACAGTTCAGCACTCTATACAGCAGTTGCTGATTGCCAGTGGGTTGGTTAACTTTGTATGGTAAGATGGATTCAAGGATTCCAAAGATCTTCCCTCTTCCCTTACTAAATTGCTTCAATTATAAGCTCCAACTGAATCTGGCTCAAAGATGATAATCCTTATTAGTACGCTATGTATAATCTCAGGTATATATTGAATATAAAATATTCATTAGGTAAAAAGATTTTTGGTATGGAATAATACCACGTATTAGTTTTTTGGTATGGGGTTATACGTACATGGACAAATTTTGAAACTAATAAAATGAACTTTTAAAAAAAAATAACTTTGAAATCTAAGATATCAAAACCAGCAAGACAAATTTTTGCTTTTTAAAAAAAAAAAATAAAAATTGTGAAAAACAACAGTAATTGTAAATAGTATCAGAATCCAACAGTAGTTGGAAAGATATAAAAATCTTAATAATAATTAAGCAGCCAACCATAAATTCATACTCAATACTATTAATTTAGATGAGAAGGTTAAGGGGGCTATTCCTAATACAATTCAGCACTCTATACGGCAGTTGCTGATTGCCAGTGAGTTGGTTAACTTTGTATAGTAAGATGGATTCAAGGATTCCAAAAGATCTTCCTGCTTCCCTTATTAAATTGCTTCAATTACTGCTTCCAACTGAATCTGGCTCAAAGATGATAATCCTTATTAGTACGTTATGTATAATCTCCAGGTATATATTGAATATAAAATATCCATTAGGTAAAAAGATTTTTGGTATGGAATAATACCACGTATTAGTTTTGGTATGGGGTTATACCGTACATGGACAAATTTTTGAAACTAATAAAATGAACTTTTAAAAATAACTTTGAGAAATCTAAGATATCAAAACCAGCAAGACATATTTTGCTTTAAAAAAATCGAAAATAAAAATTGTGAAAACAACAGTAATTGTAAATAGTATCAGAACAACAGTAGTTGAAAGATATAAAAAAATATTCATAATAATTAAGCAGCCAACCATAAATTCATACTCAATACTATTAATTAAGATGAGAAGGTTAAGGGGGCTATCCCCAATACAACACCGCACTCTATACGGCAGTTGTTAATTATCAGTGGGTTGGTTAACTTTATAAGATGGATTCAAGGGATTCCAAAATATCTTCCTGCTTTCAACTGAACCTGGTTCCAAGATGATAATCCTTATTAGTGCGTCATGTGTAATCTTGAGGCATCTATTAAATATACAAATACCCATTAGGAAAATATTTTTCGTATGGGATAATGCCATGTATTAAATTTTGTTATGGGGTTATACCGTACATGGACATATCATGGACAAATTTTTGAAATAACTTTGAGAAATCTAAGATATCAGAACCAGCAAGACATCATTTTGTTTTAAAAATTCGAAAATAAAAATTTGTGAAAAACAACAGATGTTGAAATTAGTAGTAGAATCCAACAGTAGTTAAAAAAATATAAAAAAGATCTTGAAATGCATTTTATCCTGAGAAAAATAAAGTACGAATTTTAGTTCTGATAGCTAAAAAGACGAATGTAGATTTTTTTTTTTTCGAAATTTAATTGAAAAATGGCAGCAATATAAAATTGCATATTACAATAATTCAATACAGGAAAATTAAATACAAAGTGAAAAAAATTCAATACAGGAAAATTAATTACAAAGTGAAAAAAAAAAAAAAAAAAAAAAAAACGGAAACTGTGAGACTTATTGTCATTGAAATTTTCGAATGTCGTAAGATTTAAAAAAAATAAGCTTCAAAAATATTTAATATAAAAACGGCCTTTATGTTACTTTTTTTGAATTTTTATTATTTCTATTTCTTTTAGATTTTATAATTTACATTTTATACATTTATTTCCTATTCTTTGTACAATTTTTACATTTATATTAATTCAAGTCTTTCCTTTTTTCACAAGAAATAGAAAAATTACTCAATAAAAAGCTCCTTTCTTGCGAGGAAAATTGCGTTTAAAAATAGATCCGCTGAGAAAATTTATCGGAAGGGAATCGATCTAGTTGTTTATTTTATTTTCCAGACGAAAACATTTTTCAAAATTTTGACCGTTCGAACAACAAAAACTCTAACAAGATTTGAAATATATTTCATAAATGTATATTTTTCAAATAATCCGTTTCCGTATCGAATTCTTTTCATATGTTAAATTCCTTTTTGTATATTTTTTAATTATATCATGTTCTCATAAGTAATTTTAAAATAAATGATAAATTTGAGGATGAAATGTTGAGGACATATAAGTAAACAATTTCATTTAAAATACATAAAGAGTCTTTTTAAAGTAAAGTCTTGTAGTAGTTAGATGGATATCTCTTTGGGTTTTCGAACACGGAGTAGTGAATTTGAAGTTTGAAAAGAGAGCCGAAATTTTTTTATCTATGTATAGACGATAAATAGTAGACCAGAAATTTCCTTCCATTGAGCTCGATGAAGAAAGAAATAGGTGAAAATCCTACAAATTCTGCTTCTAAGAGTGTTCTTTCTAAATTGTCGAGAAGAAATATAACAGTGGTAAAGTTAAACGATATATTTGACCTTACTCACTAAAAAGAGGAAAAAAAATTTGTTATTTTCTAAATAAATAAAGCAGTACTTTAAAATTGCACTTTTAAAAATTATCCAGAAGTCATCTGTTTTGTATTAAAACGATTGGACGGTAGCAATCTATCATTACCTACACTTATTAAAGAACATGGCACATAACTCAGATGCAGTGTGCGGTTCCATCATGATGGGGACCCTCCACATAAACCAGTAGATATTCGTGTGTATCTATCTACTAAACTCGCTGAACAAAGCAGATATAATACTCGTGTAGAGCGCCCACTATTTTCCCCAAACATGACGTTTTCATTAAAGAACAGTCAATGCGATTAAGAAAATCATCTTGATGATCTGAAACAGCGTAGCATCCTTGCTTTCTCTCCTAATACTGTTGCTCATTCAATTGTGCATTGCCAGCGATGTAATATCGCAAGAAGATTTCACGACTAATATTGTTTCCGCTATGTGCTTGTCTACAGCTTGTACGTATTATAACTTTTGTTTATAAAATACATGTGTATCCTTTGATTTATGAACGTGTATCCTAGTGCACATTTTTCATCTTTAGGCTATCGATTCAACATAATTTGATGATGGTCCACAACTCTCTAATTGGCATTTTTGTCTACCTTGCTTTATTTCTGTTAGAGTTTCAAATTTCTGTGTTTTGCAACTTGGGAGCGCTGCTACGGTATCGGGCATGACCACTTTACTGTAAATACACCAATCATTTATAATCGAGAAATCCTCTTTTCGTAGTTAAAAGGGCAAAGATAAGTTCAATTAAGGGGTTCGTACTTACCTTGATTTAAATCTCGAATTTTCTTTTTCACCAACTCGTCGATGAAGACCGAAAACACACATTTTAACATTAAATATCTCGGTATAATTATTTGTCTCAAATAAGTGAAATTGCGTGTGTTAGGTTTGCTAGGATGAATGTAAATTTTTGCTAAATTTAATTATAGAGAATGGGGGACTGTATAAAAAGTAAAAATAAATACAAAACTGTATTTTTACTTTCTCCAATATTGAATTTTTTAAATATAAAAGTACTAAAGCATGGATATACTAATACCTCATTTGAAGCATTTTTGTGATTGAAGGTATGTTATGACTAACTGTTGTGAATATAAAGATCAGATATCGATATTGGGTTGTATCCTGTATACATGTATTCATTTCATACAAAATAGTGTGTATGAATATTTGACTTGACAATTAAGTTATTTTAGTATGATCCCGGAGAGATTGATGATTACTAGTTTTTTTTTATTTCCAATGGCAGGCTACAATAAGTAATAAAATAAAAAGAAAAAGAACACAAAGAACAAGAAAACAACAACGAGAATCGAAAAAAATCACACAGTGACATGTTTAGCCCATAAAGGCCCTAGCCTCCCAGTAGCGACCAGAAGTAGAGTAAACAAGTGCAGGGCAGACTAGAAGGTGAGATGAATCCATGTCCTCTCCAAGACTGCAGAGCATGCATTTTGGTCTTGCAAGTATTTTCATACGAAAAAGATGATTGGCCATACAATCATGGCCTGTCAGGAGTCTGAAAAGGGCAACAGCTTTAAACCTGGGCTGATCAGGAATGTTTAAAATAAAGTTAAACCAGGTTTTAGATGAGTTGCCTTCAAGTAGATTATCAGAAAGATTGATTGATTAAAAAGATAGATTGTTCCGAAAGAAGTCTCGGATCATCAGTTTCATCCAGTGAAAAGAGATGTCTTTACAAATGGTTTGGGTGATGGTTATTCCTTTTTTGGCAAGAGAATCCGTCTTCTCATTAACCAAGATCCCACAATGGCCTGGGATCCACTGCAAAACGATATCCGTTCCTTTTGAGTCAAGATCTTCAAGACAAGAGATGCACTTTTCGATGCAGGTAGTCTGAGGGGCTAGGGAGGAGTTGATTGCCAAAAGTGCTGCCTTAGAATCAGATAGGATGACTGCTCTAGTAAATTGTTCTGTTCTGCACTGCAATTGAGTTAGGGCAATAGCAGTACCCTTCTGTTTTATTGAACCCAGTTCTAAGTCTGACAAGTGAACCGAACAGAAAGTTCTCACCTTCACGCAGGGAACGGGCCAGTAAGTTAGAGTCTCTCCATTTTGTTAGGAGGAGAGGGCAAAATCTCTAAATATCTCCTCTGGGATATTCATTCTAAATTTTAATGTCCATGCATCCACGTTGATTCACTAACATGTAAGTTCCGTTATAAATGGGTCAATAAGTTTTTGAATTCATAGACTGGTGCTAAAATTCATATACCAAATTATTGACTTATTGAAAAGTATTAGTATTAAAAATAAATGTTCATTTTTTTTTTTCGAAAATTTGAAGTAGTTATATTTTTTGTAATGTTATTAAATTATATTAAATATATATTATATATTGAATATATATTATATATTAAATATTTTTGTAATGTTATTAAGTTTTTATTATTGTTGTTGCGTCCTCTAATGGGGGTACGGACATTCCAGGAACTTATGGTTATAAAATATTGATGGCAACTAATACTGCACACGGATGGAGTGAAAGGGGCAGCTTCTGTTTGATGGAGCACCTGTAGGCAGAAGTCCGACTTCTCTCCGTGTCGATGAAGAAGGATTTGATTTGGTTTGGTTTATCGCTCTACCGCCCTTTTTTTGCACACTATGGGATAATTTAACAGGAACTACAGTTTAACGTGGATTACAAACCACTAACAAACATCCATACCGTCGCCAGGATTCGAACCAGAAGGCTGTGGTACCAAAGTTCCACAACGCTATCCAATTGGCCATCAGGCACTGCCCTCAGATGATGAAGAAGGGCGGCAGTGACTTCTCGATGGCATTTGCGCATCGTATGGGATAAAATCTGAAAACTCCCACCAGGTAGTCCGCCTAACGAGGCAAGATGCTGAACATTACAAACGCCATCGAGTCTCCTTGTTTTTCAAACTGTGTCTACAACAAAGCCGCCAACGTATTGAACATCAGCCCTAATAATCACCAGCGGCGTGCGTTGCCTCTCAGCCACGAGTCGGGCATTTTTATTATTAATTTTTACAACCATGATGTAGTTCTATAAATGAAAAAAAAAGTTATTGGAGTCCCAATATAACACGAGGATACTTTTTATTTTCCGTTTGGGATGCCATAGAAACGATAGAAATTATTTTAGGAAGTATTATGGTTTCAAACAGCAGGGAAAAAAAGAAAGCCCACATTCTCCAAATAATATCACATTTCATTTCCTACAGATTAAATTTCGAAAGAAGTTCAATATGTATGATTGTTGTGTCTTGGAAAGAAATATTCTTTGTTGGTTGAGACTCCAAATTGATTTTTTGTTTTTGTTTGTTTTTGATTGTTACAGGATTGTTTTGTTAGTTGAAACATTGAAAGAAATATTATACTTCTTTTTAATGATGCATGAATAATTAATAAAAAAAGTTGAGAATAAATATTTAATAACCTTTTATGTAATGCAATTCGTGATTCAAAATTAATAATTGATACGAACAATTTAATAATAATATTTCATAATAATAATTCTATTTAATAATAATAATAATTAATTATAGTTTTTTTTGTAATAATAATTTCATTTAATAATAATAATTCATTTAATTCTTAATAATTGGTACGAACAATTTAATAATAATACTGCATACTAACATTCAGTAGTTAAATAAAAACAAGAAAATTAAAAAGGAAAAAAAAGATAAGTAAATGCATGAATTGTTTTTCATCCAACAGTTTTTCCTTTTGTAATTTTCTTCCTTGTGCGCATGCGCCTAGGATATATTACGTCTATAGTACTGTCCAGACGAGAAAGAGTCTCATTCGCGAACCCATTAAAAACGAGTTTGGCAGATCCTCTACCAGAATATCACGTGTCTCGACCTTGCTCCGGCAAGAGTTGGTTTATTCCGCAAACTTTCATTTACTACCAGTTGTCTCTCACAGCCAGGTATTTTTTGTTCTAATGTAGCTGTCTTGGATGCCTTAAGGCAAGCGCTGCACAGACGTTACTCACTTTGCATTACGCAGGGGGCGCGTGTAACTTGAAAATAAGCCACGGACACGGAGTAACAATGCCCCCCAACCCTCTACGATCCTATTAGACCGGGACTTACGGTTTAAAGTGGATTCCGAACCACTACAAACATCCATGGCACAGCCGGCATTCGAACCCGACACCTGTGTTACCGAGTGCCAGAGCCGGAGTACCACTCGGCCATTAGGCTCCGATTATTTAATGTAAAAATATAATAAAGAAGTAATATTTAATGTAATAAATGTATAAAATGTATAAATGCCATAGCGCTAGTCACTCGGCCATTCAGGCGCCTGCAGTCGGATATAACGTGGGTTGTATTTTTGAGGTCAGATGCTAGCCTCTTATATGCTCTCGTCTGGACGCTGCTTATTGCACACACACAAATGAGGGAACTATAGTGGCAATCAGTTACATATGAAACAAAGATGGCGTCAAGACGATGAAAATGTCGACCATTTATAATATGCAGAATTCAAAATAAAGCTTATAAGATTATTTTAAATGGATTATAAAATTATTTAAATCACAAGCTTGTTTACGAATTTTATCACAAGTTTGTTTAGAATAAAAAAAAAAAAAAAAAAAAGGATCTTGATAATCAGCAGATGTTCATGTACGATTTTCTATGAATCATGAAAAAAAAAATTTCCAACTGCTTCCAATTTAATTTTTTGTTATATGTTCTCGTCAACAGCACTCACACATGTTCTCTAGTAATGGACTGCATGTTTAATCACAGTCACACACTAACACAATAAGTATTCACAATGAAAAACTTAACAGCACTTTATTTCACTAGACAGTCACAGCCACTCGCAGCCGTGCTGTTCACTCTTGCCGATCACGCACAACACTATTCAAACTCGGACTTATGCGCACGCATGCGCATGCGTATACATAAACTTTTTCGCCGCTAGGGGTATTTTTTCGCGTAGGAGCGAACATTATATAACTGCATTTAATGTTAATTAATTCTAATTATACAGATAATAATTTTTTGGATATAAATTACATGAATAGAAAAATAATAAAGCACCTTTTTAAAAGGTTATGAATAATAAAAATTTTGTATTTCAAAATACCTAGTTTTTCAATGATATCAAATTCATAAAGATAACGCATTTAACTTTGTGTGTAAGTAATACTTACTGTCTCACTTCTATCTAAAATTATAATTTATTTATTTTATTTTATTAAGAATAAAATTATTTTTATCTATTAAATTTATTATTTATTCAATAAAGATTTATTTTTCCATGGAATATCTATTTGCAACCGTGCTTCCTACTACACACTGGCAAGAGCGCTCTCTGTGATGTTCAAGAGATGGTCAAGACCCTCAAGACTCTCACCCGGGAAGAAGTACAGCACAGCCAGGCACTTCAGTTGAAAAGCGTTTAGTTTATAGTCTCTCATCCAGAGAGGAAATATATTCAGAGCACCGCGCCGCCACTAACTTAAAAATTACATTGTATCACATAATGTATCTTTAGTTTTAACTCATAAATAAAAGGCATAAAAACATGTTGAAAGAAGCTTCAGAATTTGTTTTTATAAAAAGGTCATTTACAAAGTATCATTCTTTAATCGATTGAAAAAAAATATTTTGAGTGATTTAAAAGACAATAATTTCTGAAGAGAAATTTTCTTATTTCTGTGTAAATTGAACATAATTTTCTTATTCACTCTAAACATTTACAGTGCAAGAAATTAAAAAAAAAAAAAACCAGTACTATTAAAGAAGTTTTTAAAAGAGTGCTGTTTTACAAACCGTAAAGGCAACTGTTTTATATAATACATTTTTAAATTTATATTTTTTGTTGTTGTTGTTGTGTCTAATCCTCAATGTCCAGCAGTGCGGAACGGACATCCCATGAGTAATCTATTCATGGATGGATGGATGCTTCTGTTGTGATGAAGCACCCGTGGATAGAAGTCTGACTTGGCTCCGTGTCGCTGAAGAAGGATGGAAGTGATTTCAATTTTCGGGAAAGAATTCAATTTTGCCTACAGATTCTCACCCGGAGAGGAAGTATATCGGGTTTTCTACTTAGAAGTGAAATCCTTCCACGAATCTATAATTATACGTCATTAAATGTGTTGTTGTATGTCTCTTAACTGTATGTTTGTGGTGTTTTTGTGAGTGTCAATAAAGCTGTGAGTTCTCCAACCTCTGCCTCAAGAATTTCAACCCCACCACACCCAGTTATAATCTGGCTGCCCAACTTAGCACATTGCATCTTTATTAAAGATGAATGAAAATGCTACAATTGTAATGGAAATACTGCAATTGATGAATGAAAAATTAATTCTTATAATTTTTTTTTTTTTAAATAAAGAACTTCTGATGAAAATATGATTATGTTAGATAATTATGTAGCATTAGTTTCATAAATTAATACATTATTTCAGTTTATTGTAAAATCATATAAGAAAAATAATTAAAAAACTAAAAGCTCATTACTATAATCCATATAGTTTCACAGAAAATTTTTTTTCATTATATATATATATAAATATTTACATACATTACAACTTTAATTTTAATTTTATTGCAGATTGTAGAATGATTTTCTTTACAAAAAGTAATTTATGCAGGATAAAAAGAAATAGAAATAGAAAAAAAAAATCATTGAGCAATTTATTCAAGAAATAAGAAATAGGATAAAAAAAACTGAAATGTCAAACAAAAGGGAAATAACCAGATTACCTAAGTCTTTAAAATTAACACATATTAACGATGTATATTTTTAAAAGGCTTCAGTAGAATATGTTGTTTCTTTAAATAAAGAACAATGTTCTAAGACAACAGGCAGTAAAGTAACAATAAGTTAGTAAATTCATCTACATTTTCATTTTTCTATAACATGTAAAAAAAGATTTTAATTAAACAATTATATTAATATAATTATATTAACAAAACAATTATTTATAATTAAGCACATTAAGAAAAAAATGCCAATTGTTTATTTATATATATACTATAAATTTAATTTACACCACTGTAGATAACAGAAAGATTTAATTTATTAACTTTTACGTAATTAAAAATTCTTATATAATGGGAAAAACTGTCAAAAGAAAAAACTATTTAATAAAAATGATGAAAATGATAAAAATGATTTAACAAAAAATAATTTCATTGAAATAAGTTTGTTAAGTTTTTTTTTTTAAAATAAAGAATAATCTTAAAAAAAGCCATTAAGTAGTGTAATCAATGGCTTCTTCCTACGCATTGGCAAGAATGCCTCCTATGGTGTTCAGGAGAAATGGAATCTTTCCACGAATCTATAATTATATGTCAGACTCTAATTGTATGTGTGTAGTGTTCGTGCGTGTGAGAAAGAATTTATCTGCCACCATACCCAGTTACAATCTGTTGCTCAATCCACAACAATACATTATTATTTAATAATATGTTAGTTTTGGCTTTTATGAAACATAATCAATAAATTTACAAATCGGATAAACATAATTTCTGTAAAAAATAAATGTTGTCATTTTTTAAAATACATAAAATTATAATTCATTTATAAAATTGTCTCATGAATTACAAATAATAATAATAAATCAACAAAAACAGATTAATAAATTGAAAATATTTGTATAGTATATTTTTAAAAATTAATGAATTTATTTGACAAATTCTTCTAATTCTATTAGTAAAGATCACAGTACATAAAATTGCGGAAAAAGAGGCAGAATTAATTTTTCTTTAGATGTATTCAAAATAATTTCAGAAAGCTAATAGTTTGAATACACCTCACGCTAAAACTATACATTTTCTATGGATAATTTTGATGAAGTTTTTATTTCCACAATATCTCTGATGCAAAAAAAAAAAAAAAAAAAACCGATTGCTTTTAATGCAGGAGAAGTCAGCTGGAGACAAAAAAAGCAGCATTAATGCTAGTCACAAAAAAGCAGCTACAGAATGACATTAAATTTTGTCGTACATTAAATTTTATTTTTCTTAATAAAAAATAGCTTCTGTAAGATCTTCTTCCACTGTTGATCCAACAGTAAGCCTTAGATCCAAGCGCTGATAAAAGTTTCCCAACACTTACTATTTGATATGCTGCTAAATCACTGTTTTGCTAGTGGTTTTATTATTGAAGGTTATAATTGATTTGCCTCCATAATATTTACTTTTATTATTAGTTCCTAAAATTTAAGAAAAATAAAATAAGAGAGTCGTGTACAGGATTTTTAAAACGACTCCTGACTAGAACTCATTCAAAAACGTTCGAATTTCGACTCTGATTCGCCAACTCTCCAACACCAGTGAATTTATAGCCTAGACATAAAAATTAATTGTTGTAACTAAACACTTGCACCAATGAAATAAGTTGATATATATACAATATATAGGGTGTCCCAGCAAGACCGGATAAACTCTGCGCAACCAGATTTGTTGTTCGGAATACATAAAAAATGCCCAAAGAACTGTACCTCTACGACCCATAGTTTTCTAGAAAATTGCGAGAGAAAATGTAGGACGTCTAGGAGGTTTACGAAACATGAGGTTTATTCGAAACATGAACATCAGTATTTGCATAATTTTAAATAGGAAGATGTTCGAAATGTCCCCGCGCATACGGAGGCATGCTTGCGCGCGTCGTGGAAAGGTTAACTGTACACGTTCTAGCATCGTAGTACCCACAAAAGTAAACGTACTATGGCGACGAGCAACTAAATTCATTTCTGAAGTAACTACGCAGGCCGCTGGATTGGGCGTCGGGGTTCTGTTTCGTGGCCACCACGATCTCCAGATCTGGCCCCTTTAGATTCCTTCCTATGGGGCCATCTAAAGGAATTGATTTATCGAGACCCAGTTACTTCAGAAATGGACTTAGTTGCTCGCCTCCATAGTGCGTTCTTTACTTTTGTGGACACTACAATGCTAGAACGTGTACAGTTAACCTTTCCACGACGCGCGCAAGCATGATTCCGTATGCGCGGGGGCATTTCGAACATCTTCTTATTTAAAATTATGCAAATACTGATGTTCATGTTTCGAATAAAGATTTTTCGTAAACCTGATATGACGTCCTACATTTTCTCTCGCATTTTTCTTGAAAACTATGGGTCGTAGAGGTTCAGTTCTTTGGGCATTTTTTTATGTATTCCAAACAACGAATCTGGCTGTGCAGAGCTTATCCGGTCTTGCTGGGACACCCTGTATATATATATACTCAAGAGCCAAAACATTATGACCACCCCTACATTTTTGCAATGAACTCACCTGGATGTCGTGGAAGGCAATCAGGTGGAAGTGGTATTTAACTGGTATTAATCCATGCCAAGGCGGGTCGAAGCTGTGTTGCGCGGCAAAGGTGGGCCAACTCGTTATCGATAGGTGGTCATAATGTTTTGGCTCTTAAAGTGTGTATATATATATATATATATATATATATATATATAAAGAAGAGGAAGATAAAGATGAGAAGAGGAAAGAGTAAAATAAAAATAAGTATTATAAAAAAAAAATTTTAAGTCAATTCCTACCTTTTTTTCACCATATTGCAGAAAGTCATTTATAAATAATTTTCATTCATTTTTTTAAGTTCATTTGCCGCCATCTATTGGTAGATACATGCAATTTAAATCTAATAAAAACTAAAATTAATTAATTAAATTTAATTAATGAATTAATATTTGATAAAACTGTATTAACATCAAGTGTCATCCAGTACAAGTTGAAAAAATGTATTTGAACTTCAGTGGATGAATAAAAAATATTTTATTAACGATTGAAAATTTGAACAAGATATACACTCGAAGTGAAAAAGTCATGGGATAGCAATATGCAAATTTTCAGATGGCAGTAGCATCGCGTAGAACAGGTATAAATGCGCAGTGCTTTCGCAGAGCTTTCATTTCTGTTCAAGTTATTCATGTGAAGAGGTTTTGACGTGATGGTGACCGCACGACGGGAATTAACAGACTTTGAACGCGGAATGTTAGTTGGAGCTAGTGGGTCATGCCATTTCGGAAATCGCTAGGGAATTCAACATTCCCAGATCCACTGTGTCAAGAGTGTGCCGAGAGTATGAAATTTCAGGCATAACATCCCACCATGGACAGCGCAGTGGTCGACCGCCTGCACTTAACGACCGAGACCGGCGACGCGCAAAGAGTCGTAAATTTAACAGACAAGCAACACTGCGTCAAATAACCGCAGAAATCAATGTGGGACGTACAAGGGACTTGTCTGTTAGAACTGTGCGGAGAAAAATTCCAGCAGAAGACCGACTCGAGTGCCTTTACTGACAGAACGACATCGCTTTCGTGGGCACGTGAGCATATCGGTTGATCCCTAGATGAATGGAAAAAACCGTGGCCTGGTCCGATGAGTCACGATTTCAGTTGGTAAGAGCTGATGATAGGGTTCGAGTGTGGCGCAGACCCCACGAAGCCATGGACCCAAACTGTCAGCAAGGCACTGTTCAAGCTTGTGGTGGCTCCGTAATGGTGTGGGCTGTTTTTTCATGGAATGGAACCGAACATTGACTGGAAATGCTTATGTTCAGCTACTTGAGATCACTTGCAGCCATTCATGGACTTCATGTACCCAAACAACGATGGGATTTTTATGGATGACAATGCGCCATGTCACCGGGCCACAACTGTTCGCGATTGGTTTGAAGAACATTATTGGACAATTCCAACGAATGATCTGGCCATAAATCGCCCGACATGAATCCCATCGAGCATTTATGGGACATCATGGAGAGGTCTGTTCGTGCCCAAAATCCTGCACCATCAACGCTTTCACAATTATGGACGTCTATCGAGACAGCATGGCTCAAATTCCTGCAGAAGACTTCCAACGACTTGTTGAGTCCATGCCACGTCGAGTTGCTGCACTTCGCCGGGCGAAAGGAGACACGATATTAAGAGGTATCCCATGACTTTTGTCACTTCAGTGTATATAGGGAGAGTGTGAGCTAACAGAAGGAATTGAATGAAAATAAAACAAGAATATAAACGATAAGCGCGAGAATATGAATAGAAATTACGTGAATTTGAAATAAATCAAAAAGAAATTTTGTCCAAAACGAAATACGGTAGTCCAAGTTAACACAGCAGGCAGGAATGATTCTGAGAAGAAAAGTGTCAATAAAGGTAGAATTAAAATGAGTAATGCCAACTTTTTTTAAGTATAGGTAAAACGGATGGTAAACTCATACGAATTGGCTTAGAGTGGGAAGCCTTAAGCATCAAGGGATGGTAGACAGTGGTGCAGAGAAAGTCGGTGATACCTGAAAAATTGTTACAATCAAGTATTAGAAATATATACTCGGTGATTAAAAAATCCCACTTTCACAATGCTATAAAAAAAAAAGAACCATTCGTCACAAGGAATTCAGATTTGAACTGAAGATACTTGAAGAAGGGGATAACGGTACGGCATCAAAAAAAAGTTCCAAAGTGTATTAATAGATGGCGTTGTAAGCGGAATAACGAAAGTGAATTCGGCTGCCAGTGATATTTTGAATTGAAATGACAACGTATTTGGTATGAATTGCACAATAAACCAACTGTAGTGTTCAATGTGCTTGATTGTTTCGGTTTTTTTTATTGAAAAAATGACTTCCAAGTCATTCAACAGTTGTGACATTGTTAATGGAAAGCCCATACACCACCGCAACTGTCATGCTAAATTGGATGAGAAAAATAGGTGGAACTTTTTTGGAACTTTTTTTGATGCTATCGTTTCCCCTTTCTTAAAGTATCTTCAGTTCAAATTTGAACTCATTGTGAACAGTGGTTCTTTTATATAGCATTTTGAAAGTGGGACTTTAATTATAATCACCTGTACTTAAGGCTTTCAAGGAAAATCTTGCTAATATTCCACTTAGTATTCGGACTGATAAAAAAGATATATGATAACTTTGATAACTCCTGAGATTTTCCAGTTATTGGAATAAAGGAAAAAATATTTGAAAGAGGAAGAATCAAGTCTGGAGAAAAAGAAATCAGAAAAGCTGGTATCGAACTTGAAGGAAATGAATACGATAGACAAACGAGGAGCATTTAGGAACTCAAATGACTCAGAGAATACGGAATTAGAGGTATTCATTGCTCCGATAGAAACAGACATGGCGAAGGAAGTAGTAAATGAGTTTGGAAAAATAAAAGTCTTTCTGATTATCTCAATTAAGAGGTGTTGAAAATCGAGGATATATGGGGTCTGCGAGATTCTTCATTCATTGCACTCTACCTCGCTCAATGATGATTTTATGAAATCATCGTCTGAATGCGTCTTTTTCCAACGTGATGACTGGCGTTTGTGATTTTAGAAATAGCATTTAACGTTAAATATTTATTTAAATTAATGGTTTGGTTCGTCGCTCTACGGTCATCTTATGCACACTTTGGGCTAAACAGACCGGGACTTACAGTTTAACGTGGATTCTGAACCACTAACAAACATCCATACCATCGCCAGGATTTGAACCTGAAGCCTGGGATACCAAAGACCAGAGCTCTAGCCACTTGGTCACCAGGCCGCTTTAAATTAATGGAATTACATTATGAACCTATCTTGAATTGCTTTATATACAAACGTTTTTTTAGTATAAATATAATTCTTTTAAAAAAGTAGATAATGTTCCCATCTTAAATATTTTTATCTTATTTTGTTCATAAAGACCTCCCAAAGATTTTCTAAAGTAGGCATAAATTAATTTTTTTTAATAAAATAGTTATTTATAAAAAATTATGAACAAATAACTCATATAGTTTGTATATATGTTATAAAATGTATTTTTCAGATTTTTATTTATTTATGGAGTTAAATCTATCTCGATAAATTGCATAAAAATTGAAATACATAAAATTTAATTTAATCCTAAAAAGATTTTATTTGAATGTCAGCAAATTATTTAGTATAACAAAGTATGATCTATCATTTCAACATAATAAGAAAAATTTCGAAATTAT
Source organism: Caerostris extrusa (assembly GCA_021605095.1). Lineage (NCBI taxonomy): Eukaryota > Metazoa > Arthropoda > Arachnida > Araneae > Araneidae > Caerostris > Caerostris extrusa. The sequence continues at coordinate 16,561 of BPLR01002008.1, forward strand.
GCAAAAATGCTTTTTATATTTATATTTATGGCATGAAACACTACTTTTACTGAACAAAACATGGGATAGTCAAAAAATTATAGTTAAATGATTATCAGAATATTTATTGTCAAACATTGAACTGAATCATCAAGAATATTATCGCTTTTTATTAATCTTATACAAAATCATAGCATCTAAATACTAAATAGTTAATATTTCAAAAACTAAATAGTTACTTTAAATAATAGTGTAAAGGTTTAATAGTTTAAAGGATTTCTAACACTAAACAGTAAATAGTTAATATTCTAAATCAACATATATGCAATTATATACATTATGAATCCTAAATGCATATTAATAAATTTTCAGATTACTAAATATAATTATTAAAAAGTAAATATTCAGAAATGCATACAATTATAAGCAAAACTGATACCAAATGTAATTATATTAACACATTTTCAAACTAGCCAAAAAACATTTTTCATTATATTATTAAAAGCTTAAAGTTGACAACTTTCTTTTATTTGAGATTGTTTAGTTCAATTTTCTGCTTTAGTTGTACAGATGCATTGATTTTCTGGAATAAAAGATATAAAATCCAACTTTTTAAAAGTAATCGTTCTAATAAATATTTTTGATTTATACATTTTTTAAACTATAATTTCGTATTTATCGCGAATAAGTTTTAGAGAATTTTCTAAGTTTGAAAAATGATGTCAACAAAAAAATTTTGGAGACCAATTTAAATTACCTTTGTTAATAACACTTAAATATTCTTTAATTTTACAAATGACTGTTTCATATTCAAGATTTTTATTTGAAACCAATAATTCACAACATAACTTGCAATTAATTTTTTTTACGAACTTACCTTTCTATAAACTACTCCTCCTATGTAAATTATTTTACAATTCCTATGTAAATTTTGTCTCGTGAATTAAATCTTTCATATAAAATAACCAAAATTCTAGATTTTCCAGACAATTCCTCCGATTTAAAAGACTCTAAAGGTCTTAATTTTTTAATTAACCTTCTCTTTTTTAATACAGTTGCATCCAACTAATTATTTTTAATTTATCTTCGGATTCAAAAACCTAATGACAAGACACATTGTAAAATCTTTCACTCTTCCCCCTTCCCCAACATCTATTGATGTGGTCCAAATCGGATCTATAAGGGGTCTTTTTAAATGTTACTAATAAAATGTACTGTTAAAATTTCTGCTTTATTTGTACTTGCTAGTGCACTGAATTTCTGGAATAAAAAATATCCATCTTTTAAAACTAATTGTTCTAATAAAGATTTTTGATTTATACATTATATGTTTCAAAGATGTAATTTATTAACGATTCCGTACTAAATGAGGAACAAAAATTAATGTCTTTAGCAAGTTACCACTTTTACCAGGAAGTCTCAATTGTTTTCGTTCCCACAATTTTAAAGAAATTAAATTTTCCCATGTGCAAAGCCATGGTAGACTTACTCAATTTTTAGCCTTTTAGCAATATTAGCCTTAATTTTTTAAAAGCAACACAATTTTATCACTAATACTTTCTATTGGTTTTCAGAAGTCATCATTCAATTTCAAACTTTTTTTTTTTTTTAGTATATTTAACATTAACTATTTTCCAACATTTTTAGTATAAAATCAATAAATAATACTGCATTATAACCCTTTTTAATTAGTTCTCTCCCCTTAAAGCAGCTTTGTTTAGTTTCATGAAATACATTTAAACCAAATAAAATATTTTGTTTCTCAAATGAAGACGGATAAAGAACTTTTTTTTATAATCATTTAGGTGCAATTTTTTACAACTGACACTTTCTCAGATTCATAAATATTTTTAAAGATTGAATACTTGGCAAATACTTTTGAAAAATCATTTTATTAGAGAAATGAAGAGTTTTGTTTTCAGTTATTTGTTTCATCCAATTATTTCTAATAGATTTTATTAAGTGCACAGTGACAAACTAATTATTTTTTTTCCTTCATTGAACTGGATTTTGAAAGCAGTTTAAAAACATATTTCTATTTATTTTATTATGTAATATTAAACACAAAATATTATAATTGAGTTCTTTTAAAAGGTTTAAAAGTATTAGAATATTTCAATACAATGCATCAGAAGTTTGGCTTTTCATTGACCTGAATACAATTATATCCTAACGTTTAGAAAACATTGATGTTATCATAAAAGCTTGAATAGTAGTAGATTCATAAATTTCAGCCATACCTGTAATCTGCCCTGATTTATATGAAGTACTATGATTTATGAATATTTCATCAAAAGGCAAACATTTTTTTTCATTTTCTTTAAGTAATCCAGCCAGTTTCTTTAAATATGATATATGATGTTATTATTTTCAAGATTACTTGATGTTTCTTTTTAATATGATTTTTAAAAATTGATCAAGATAATTATTTAAAAAAAAACGGAGGTAAAAATTACAACATTAACAATAAAATAGTACTTACCTTCTTAATTTTTCTTCTGGTCTTTTTTTTTAAATCCTTAAAAAGTTTCAAACTCCGAAGCTATTATACAATGTTGCTTAGCATTCCATGGAGTCAAGTTCAATTTCAGTACAGTTTAAATGAAACATGTATCAGTGGAGCTTAACCATAAAAATATTTAGCTTCAAAAACAACACAATCTTCTTGCTCTACAAAGGACCACTCTTTAGTTGACTTCTTACTACAAAATTCTTACAGATAATTATTAACATACGTAAACAATGTAAGCATAACACTCAGGGCCGGATTTTATTATAGGCTAACTAGGCTTCAGCCTAAGGTCTCAAGATCAGAGGGGCCTACATTCAAGTTGCTAGCAAAATTAGAATTACACTATTCTAAAACAGTAAACTAAATCTAAATTAAAATAAAATTTAATATGATATACAATTTGATATTTTCTTTTTTGTGATCTGGATTTTTGTTTGAATAAAGTTCCATTTTGGTTTAGTTTAAAACTTAAAATTTATAATAATTCATACTTAAACTTTAAATGCGAATTATTATGAAATAAATTTATCTGAATTGAATTTTCTTTAATCTTCAATGTATTGAATATATTTAATTTAATTGGATAGAAAATCTGATAATTTTATTGCATATTTTATTTTCATAGTCAAAGATTTTTATTATTAATTTTGTTTCTTTGTAAATATGTTATGTTTGATTAGTTATTGTTACAAGTACTCTAAGTAATGCTGAGAATAAATGTCCAAATAAATGTTCTCGATTTTTTTTTTTTTTGCAACATTTTTATAAAGATTGGTACCCATCACAACATGTTTCATTTAACATACTGATATATATCACAATAATGATGTATTTTATTATCTCTCATGTAATTTACAAACTTAAAAATGGGAGGTGAAAGGGACTCATAAGTGGAATAGCCTAGGGCCTCTTTTCATCTAAATCCGGCCCTGATAGCAGCACAAGACTTAATTTTTTTTTTTTCACTAAACAATTATTTTATAACACTTCAATTACAAATTCAAATATACTAAAACAATATAATATATTATTATTAAGCAATTAAAAGTCCAAGACAACTCAAGTATTTATAATATTCAAATTCAAATAACGCTGCTTAACACATATCACAAAGACACATCACGCTTCCAATAGGTGCCTAGAAACATCTAGTCAAGTAGAACGAGACTTAAAATCAATTTTTAAAGCTCCTAAAACTTCAGTTGAAAAATATACTAGTAATGAAGTCTCAGTAAGTTGACTGAATATTTGGCATACATTAAAATGCGTGAAACATGTTCAACGTTTTTTAATTGGGATTGAAAAAAAAAAATTTTTTTTTTTTTGGTCGAAAGAACTTTTTTTTGTTCTAATGCAGCTGGCAAACACTTAGGCAGCTTGGTCTTGGATGCCTTAAACCTAGCGCTGCACATATGTTATTCACTTTGCATTACCCAGGGGGCGCGTGTCACTTGAAGGTAAGCCACGGACGGAGTAACAATGCCCCCGCAACGCACTACGATGCTATTAGGACCGGGACCTACGGTTTAAAGTGGATTCGAACCACTACACACATCCATGGCACCGCCAGACTCGAACCCGAAACCTGGGCTACCGAGCGCCAGAACGCTAGCCACTCGGCCATTCTTCTCGGCCAGAACTTAATATGGTGCATAAATCAGGCAAATGCTGGGTTTTTTTTTTGTAATTTTAAATTAAGGTCATTTATGTTTAGTTAAATCTGTATAAAATGATAACTTCCATAACCATGCATTGTTCTTTAAATCAGCCGGAGGACGATTCCGTTCATTCAAGAAAATTTCGATTATTGCTCAAGCTCGAAAACTCGCAATAGAGCTTTTCACCGCTAAAAGCCAGTAAGTATGTACTGCGGTATAATATGGTAAATTATTTTCTCCAAACTTTTCAATAAACCAGTGAAATCGACGATGTTTGAGCGCATGTGATCTGATATTAACAGCTGACAAATATACCATCCAATATATACCGGCAAATATAATGAACTACAGTCATTTTCTACAGTCTTTGATACGACACCAACGATTTAAGGTTTGGTTTATCATTCTACGGACATTTTTTGCACACTTTAGGCTAATTAGAGCGGGGTCTATAGTTTAAAATGGATTCCGTATCACTGACAACATCCATACCACGGGCAGGATTCGAACCTGAAACCTTTGGTACAAAAGACCAGAGTTCTAGGCAATTGGCCATCATGTCACTGAGACACACGACACCTTTATTTTTTTCGATCAGTAGTGATATTTTTTCATTGAAGATTGTTTTACTGGACATTTTCATCTCCTTTAAAAATATCTTCTCCTGTAGTCGTGCCGTGAATACTATGAACGTCAAGAAACTCTTCTTACATTTCATAATTTTTATCTATCCCTTGAATAAAAAGTAACATCTGAACAGTATTAGAACATTTATTGTCACATTCAGGACCAAAGACAACCATTCTAAGTGTTGACTTTTGCATGGCAATTCAGTTTAAATGTTTTCTGAAATATCTACTCTTCGAGTCAAAGTGTTTGCTGACAAACTTATGTTTTTAAATAAATAATCATTTTATGAATACATTTCTTCTACTGACGCAATCATGCTATCCTTGATTTATTTGCCATCAGTAAATAATTTATCATGTTTCACTATTGAATGAGCCACTCAGAAAACTAACACGCTACTTCTTATTCAGCATTTGCCTTCTTAAACAACAATTGATAAGATTTAAACCTGCGATTCAAAGATTTATATTTTCTAATCATATTTCATCTGAAAATTTAGAGTAATTCTGAGAATGTTTAGTATCATAACGATGTTTTATATTGTATTATTGAGCACTGATATTGTTTCATTGCATATTATACACATTGTCTTATTACTTGACTGAATCACGAAATATTGATGTACTCATTATTCATTACATGTTCTGCATTCACTATCTTTTTTTTTTTCATATTTATGCAAAAGGCACGTAACTTCAAATCAAAATAACGCACTTGTCATTCCGAACTCAAAATTTGAAACGGTCCAACTCTCGGTTGCCTCCCGTATTTATACCACACGTCTTCGGAAAATATTCGAAAGCACTCAAATCTTCCAGAAAGGCTATCAAGCAGCAGAACTTCCCAAAACATGTTCTAGTTCTGTACCTCGCTACAACAAAATTGTGAATTGTCCATTCCGAGATTATTACAAAGTCAGTGTGGCCCCTTGACTAAAACGTTTGGAGACCCATGTTCTAAGCAATAAAAAAGCAATGGAGATGAGAACTAATTTTTTTAATGATAAAGCTAGAATTATCATATAGTTTTATTTTGATTATATTTTGGCAAAAAAAAAAAAACATTTTTTTAATGCAGCTGGCAAACATTTAGACAACTGTCTTGGATGCCTTAAGGCAAGCGTTGTACGACGTTACTCACTTTGCATTACCCAGGGGGCGCGTGTAACTTTGAAGATAAGCCACGGACGCGGAGTAACAATGCCCCCATTTTGGTAAAAATAACCTACCTTAATGAAAGAAAGAAGTTCCTGTGTAGTCATCCTCTATGAATGGTTATGTACGATCTTCACCAACGAATGGTTTTATATGATCATTCCCGAATACTATTTTTATTTTGAAAAAAATGTGGCTCAAATACAAAAACTTATAGCGTTATATTTTGTAAGAGGTGATTTAGTAATAGTAGAAATAAGTAGTTATAATTAGCATTAGTAATTAATAGAAGTAAGTAGTAATAATTAGTAGTATTAGTTGCATGATTTGTATAGTTTTTGCATGGTTTTGTTAAATTCGAATTTAAAATTAAATAAATGATTATTGAAAATTTGATTTTAATGCAACTCAGTTTCTGTTTTATTCTAAATTTTATTCAATTAAAATTGGTTTATATTTTAAATTAAGCATGTGTTTTAGAAGGTTTATGCTATGAAAGAGATAAAAATATGGAAATGTTTTATGTTGGTTATTGAATCTCCATTTCATATGAATCAATTTGCAGTTTCTGTAGATTCAGAAATGATGAATTCCAAGTTGTATCTACGTCATCCCGTTTTATGTCCACAACATGTTTATTGAAAACCTAAGTCCTTCATTTTCTGTCAATTTTTCTGACATTTAAATTAGATAGTTCTTCGCCCTCAGTTTCGAAACTTTCAGCAGTTATTTCTTGACAGCTATTGGAATCGCATTTCGTTTATAGAAAACGTGAACTTTTCTTCCTACAGCCGAAATAGTAAAGTCACCAGTCTTGTTCAATCTCGTTTATCCAACTTTTAGGGAAGGGGTTCACGAGTTTTTAATAGATCTTTTAGCTGAAACTCTTTTTCCATTCGCGTTATATTGATAGAAATAGAAGTTATATTTGATTCAATGCTGAGCAGTACAGTTCTGGCTATTCTTCTTACAATTTTTGGGAAACCTCTTCTGAAATTAGAGGTTTTCCTTCTATATGAAGTTAAAATTCGTATTTATTAAGCCTATTCGAAACCATAAAATCAGTGTTTAAAAGGAAAAGAAAATTATGAAAAGTCGATAGAAATTTAAGGGTTGTACGATCGATAATAAGCATAAATAACTAACGAATTAACATACAGAAATATAAGGATGAGGTTAAATATGTAGAATACGCAGGTAAATTAAGAACCATAGCGATATTTTTTTTTCTGACTACCACATTTAGAATTAGTACAAATAAGGACCGGGTATGGATGTGGTCTTGATTTAGTGTTGTTGAATTGAATAATTTCTTTAAATTATATAAGAGACGTTTAGATGTCATTTTATTAAAATTTGCTAAGACAGCACTAAAAAACTGCAACATATAATGCACAAAACAAAATTATATAACAAACATTTACCAAATCATCTTAAAAGCCAGTTAGTTTGAGGGTCTTTATACCCTTCGTACTGCCTGGAACACTTCACTCGACTCTGCACACTCCCGTTTCTCTTTCACACTCTCCCATTAACGGTTCCAAAGTCTAACGGACGAAAAAAACATGCAAAATCCAAAGTCTTAAGGGTCAGCCCGTCCCTGAAAGATGGATCTATCACACTTGAACTCTTTCCCGTTGCCTGTATTTCTTTTTTCTGAAAGACGTGATGCATCCTTACTGAATTATTATTCTAATTGTGAAAGACAGCTTAGCAGCGCATGCTATTTGTTTTAAGTATTATGATACAAAATTTGATCCAAATTAAAAAAAAACTTGAAAAAAATGAAAAGTGGAAAAAAATGCAATAAATAGTTCAATAATATTAATAATTTCTAAATATGTAATTTAACATATTTTATTTTTTTCCCATATATATACGTTATCTGAAGAACATTTTCTGCAGGAGGATTATGCATGTGGTACAAATAGCATAATCAAATTAGGTCGTCCCCAAATATAGACATTAACAGCTGCAGCAACACGGTCAGCAATAACGGCATAAAATTTGCATTCTGTAAAACTTTAGTGTGAGAAAGCCGACTTCCTGGCTAAAAGGGGAACCCTTTACCCACAAAAAATATCTCGTCCTATACCTTTCCACTCTATCAAAAATCTCATCAAAAGATCAATTAAAGTCCGCGCTCAAGAAGACCTCTATAACCGTGTTTCCCAAAAGTCCTGGAAGAATGCCATCCCAAATCTATGTAATGTTCCAAGACGTAGAGCAGTGGCTCATTTCCGACTAGCCACCGGACATGACTGCCGGCGTAAACATCTTTACAGACTCAAAAATTGTTTCTTCCCCGATATGCACTCTGTGCAGCTCTGGAGAGGCCATGGATTCCACGCATCTACTTCACTCTCCTGCTCTGAGCAAGACTTTTCTCGCCGAGCGATATTGGGAAGCTAGAGATATGTTAGATTAATGAACTCTGTTGCAACATGTTTTGTTGTTTTCTCTGTTCTTTTTTATTTATCGTTGTTCTGTAACTGTTCATAATCTGCCATTGGAAATAAAAAATAAAAAAAAAAACTCTAGTATTGTCACGGGGGATAGTATTGTCAAAGGGGGCGGATATGAAGATGCAAACTTGAATTGCCAAAGAAGACATAGATCTGCACTGCCAGATCTAAATATTCAAAAATCAAAACTTTTATTGAATTATACAAAATTAATAATTTTTTGTTATTTTATACATGGAACTAAAAATGTAGCTTATTTAAAGCTTAAAAATGTAGCCCTTAAAAAATTGAAGTTACCCATACGCGCACACAAAAATAGTTTGTGGTTCAGTGCGAAATTTTTGTAACAAGAACACTTTAAAAGTCATTTAATCTTCTACTAATTTTCCAATCTGGCAACAATAAAAATAGTCCTAAAATTGCTTTTTTTATTTTTTGTTCCTTTTATTTTATTCTTTTATTCCTTTTATTTTATTCTTTTATTTATTTAATTCTTATACAAATAAAAAATTATATTTGTTCTTAAATGAAATTTCTTGAGAAAAGAATAATTCTTATAAGAAACTTTAACAAATTAACTGAAATGATATACATACAATATATAAAATGTACAAACGGAATTAGGAATAAAATTGCGTTAAAAAACATTACAAATGCGGAATTGTTTTACGCAAGCTAAGATAAAAAAATAATAATATTCTAAATATTCTTCGAATATTGAAAGGTTTGCTTAATAACATCCTTTCATCAACAAATTAAAAATCCGATCTTCCATACTTATTAGGTTTAAAATATCTTCCCTCGACGGTTAAATATTTGCTTTACTAGATCAACATCCATTTCAAGATTCAGTAGTGCTGACAGCGACTTTGAAAATACCGTCCAAATAACGAAACACGTTATGCAAAAACTCTTTCTAATAAGTAGCGGTAAATTGGCGATTCCTGATAAACGCATGCGCAATGGCATCATACGGTAGCAAGACGCTTACGTTAGCAAATATTCTATTCTATTCCTAAAAATAAGTTTCCGTTACACTATGTACGATTCTTTTTCGCTAAATAATTGAAAAATGTAAATATCTTCAAATTAAAAAGGATTTTTCTTTTCCGTGTAAACTTATTTTATCGAGAGTTCAATACTGTAAAGAAATAAAATATTAAATTAAAAATTGATTAAATATATTGTTTTGTTTTAAAATTGTTTTTGAAGCAAATAAGATTTCTGATAAACGCATGCGCAGTGACATCATACGATGGATAGCGGCAAAAAGTGGTAGCAAGATATTTGCATTATGCAAAAATTCTATTCTATTCTTAAAATAAGTTTCCGTTATAGTATATGCAATTAAATTTATTTTTTATTAAATAATTGATAAATAATGTGAATATCTTTAAATTAAAACTAATTTTTCTTTTTTCCATGTAAACTTAATTTTTTATCGGATTTTAATAATAAAAAGCATAAAAATATTAAATTAAAAATTGATTAAATTTATTGATTATTATTGGTAAAATATGAAAACCTGTTTTGATACAACTAAGATTCCTGATGTACGCACGCGCAGTGACATCATAAGATGAATCGGGGAAAAGGTGTAGCAAGATGTTTCCGTTATGCAAAAATTCTACTCTATTCCTAAAAATAAGTTTCCGTTATACTATGTAGGATTCTTTTTCTTTAAAGAATTGAAAAATAATACGAATATCTTTAAATTAAATCATTTTTTCTTTTCCGTGTAAACTTAATTTTATCGAGAGTTTAATATTGAAATTGAAAATATTAAAACAAAAATTTATTAAATATATTTATTATTATTACTAAAATATGAAAAATATTTTGATGCAATATGATTTCTGACGAACGCATGCGCAGTGAATAGGGAAAAATAGGGGAAAATATGAATATTGGAAAAGTGGTAGTACATATTTCCGTTATGCAAAAATTCTATTCTATTCCTAAAAATAAGTTTCCGTTTTACTATGTACGACTCTTTTTTCGTTAAATAACTGAAAAATAATGTGTATATCTTTAAATTAAAACTTATTTTTTTATTTACAGCTTAACATTGAAAAGGATGAAAATATTAAATTAAATTTTATTAAATATATTTATTATTATTGCTCTAATATGAAAAATATTTTGATAAAAATTTGTACCTCATTGGTGAACACTTAAAAAAAAAAAATTTAATTAATTATTTTTAATGCTAAACACATAATCTTAAATTATATGTCATCCACTTTTTTTTTAGATTAGTAGCAGATTATCCATTACACATGAAATTAAAAGGTGATACATTAAAATAAACGAAAGTTGTAATGCTTTCTTAAATATCTTTGTATGGGAAATCGGCTTACATTTATGTTTGACATGAATAAGATCAACACCCATGCAACCAGTTTGCCGAGAAGAAAACTTAAAAACTGATTAAATATATTGATTATATATTGATTAAAGCACACGTCCGTCTATCATTTCAAAATCCCTTAGTTAACAACAAATTTTAGTTCGGGATACCAGGATCTCATTTCGAGCGATTTAAAATATGATTAAGTATTAGAAATATTATATACCATGTGCTGAAGCACGTGTCCTCCTATCCTATCCAATGATCCCAGTTAATTGGCAGGATGCTGTTTCTTTCTCTGAGGATAATGATCCGATACATAATCAAGCGAGCTGCGGTTGATCGGCAGAAACATTATACAGGGTGAATCTTAATTGATGGTAAGAATGATTTTATACATAGATGCACTTTTATGTAACAATGTGTGAGCGCGTGTAGAAAGTTTGTGTTGGAACATACACAATAATTATATGAATCACAAATATATATATATATATATATGTACTTTCCTTTTTTTTCCATCAAAATATCTTCATGCTTCAAACAAGCCAATATTTATTTTTTCTTATGACTACACGACCTTAAAATTTTAAAGGAAAAACAAATTCCAGTAGTTGCAACATGATTTCATAATAGTGGGACATTCAGGGTATTTCTCTATTAATATGAGAAATAATTAGAATTAGCTGAGGGCATTTCGTTAGAATTGTTCATTTGTGGTTGACAAATCTGTTTATTATCAAGATCTTCAAATCTGTGTCTGCTGTTGTGTCTAATCGTCAGCGTCTTTCAGTGCGGAATGGACACTTCTCTCTCTCTCTTTTATATATGTATATACACTCAAGAGCCAAAACATTATGACCACCTGTCAATAACGAGTTGGCCCACCTTTGGCGCTCAACACAGCTTCAACCCGCCTTGGCATGGATTAATACCACCACTTAATACCAGTTAAATGCCACTTCCACCTGATCACGTGCTTTCCACGTCATCCAGGCGAGTTCATTGCAAAATGTAGGGGTGGTCATAATGTTTTGGCTCTTGAGTGCGTGTATATATATATATATATATATATATACATGTGTGTGTGTGTGTGTGTGTGTAGTATATTAATAAAACTATGCTTCTATGTTCCGTATGGGCTGCCGGAGCAATTAGTCGATCATTATGAAATTTTAACCATGTATTATTTACGTCACAAGCATTATTTATGCGTCGGAATTATAAAAAGAAAAATTGTAATCAGTCCTTTTTTATTTAAATAAAAGTAAATCATCACAACAGCATGCTGCTGGCTTGATTTTGCATTATTAGTTAGCCTGTGATTGGCCAAAAGCAAAGCAATGTCTTTAAATTCTTAACTGTTCTGTGATTAGACTGTGATGCAATTATAAAATAATTTCTTTTTTAATAAAAATATATGTCTATACAAAAACATTAATGTTATATGGCATAATATATTATACACAGTATATCTACAAATCTTGCGACAAACTTTGACGGAAGGTAGGGCACCTCATAAGGATTGAGAATTGCATAGCAACCTGTGACAGGAAATATCAGGGATAAATGATAGCAGAGGTAGAAGATCTGAAAGGACACAAGAGAGTGATTAATTTGAAATATTTATTGGATATATATATGTATTTGAAATATTTATTGGAAATGGTCTACCAGATGAATACAACTCTAATGCTACAATAGATGTTCGAAGTTTGCAGCATCAGACGCCAAACATGCCTGACATCGATTTAGCACTGATTACCAGACACAATCGAACCCACCGAAAGTATCTCTGATTGTAGCAGCAGTGCATACTAGTCTTGCTACAAAACCAATAGGATTGTTATACACGATAGTTTTGAGTGCTTCCCTCAGAAAGCAATCGAGGCTCGATATATCAGGTGAGTGTAGAGGCCAAGGAACCGGTCCCCCCAATACATCGATGACCGGCCTGTTCAAATGCCTACGAACTGCCAGTCCAAAAGGACAGGCGCCTCATCATGTTGGAACCTTATATTTACTGGAACATCTTCAAGTAAGCCGGGAAGAACCTGCTCTAGAAAGTTCCGATACTTGACGGCGGTTATGTGGGATGGCAAAAGTACAGTTCAACTAAGCAGTCGCTAACTAAATCTGCCCACGTATTTACTGTGAAGCAATGTTGTGCCGCGTGGAGGTTTTCTTCAGTCCACAAAGGAGTATTGTGCGGAAGATTACACCATCCCTACTGAATGTGGCCTCCTCAATGAACAATGCATAAGCTGGGAAATTCACATCTCGGCCATTTTGTTGCAGATAACATTGTGTGCAACGCTCAAGTGCAGCTGGATCATAATGAAGCAGTAACTGAACTGTTTGAAAATGACAGGTGTATAAGGACTCGGCTTTCAAAACACATCTGTTCACAGTAACGAGATATTTTTAAGACAGAGACAACTACTCGTATGCTGGCACTGGGATTAGTCTCCACGGCATCCAACACACTTTCTTCCATAACGACCAAAAGCGTCAATCGTGACCTGCCTTCTCTACTCCTGTTATTTCCTAATTACCCATAATCGCCCAAATTTTGATGCACACGTGCAAACTGTGGTATGGTTGATGTCTGTCTGGGAAGCTTTCTGGATAAATTTATTCAGTGGCTCGTCCATTGCTCTCAGTTATTGCATATTCTAAATTCATGTCTGCATTGTCATAGTTCGTTTGCTGTCTATAGCACGAATGTGGAAAACCTGACTTTCCCTTCCAGGGCTCTCGTGCATAGCCCCACCCAGAGTGCATACGCTGACGGTCATGGGTTGCTATGCAATTCTTAGTCCTTATGATGAGCCCTACCTTCTCTTAAAGTGTATTGATACATTTTTAGACATCTTGTATATCTACAGTAAATTTATCTATTTTTAAAAAAAGAAAACGATTTTTAGCTTTGAAAGTTTTATCTGGTAACAGTTCTCAGTTTGAGAGTTGTACATGGAACAATGCTTTGTTTGCTTTTGAAAAGAGTTGTTTATGGGAGAGAGTTGTATATGGAGCAATGCTGTGTTTACTTTTGAAAAGAGTTGTTTATGGGAGAGAGTTGTATATGGAACATGATTGGTATATAATAAGAGAGTTGTATATGAAACAGTTCTCTGTTTACCTTTTAAGTTATGTCTATAAAAGAATGTGTATCGGTTTTCAAAAATACTACGAATAAAAACATCTATTGGGAAAAAAAAAACCCGCAAAGTCGAAAACAAATGAAAGCCAACAGAATGGCTGAATCACCCGTTCAATGTAACATTCGCCTTGAAACAAACTGCTTAAGAAATCGTGAGTTATTAATAGTTGAAACAATTAGAAAATATTTGAATGAGAATTGTTGCCTCAAAGCATCGGAAACACCCTAAAACCGCAAAAGACGATTAGAAAACCTTCAATTATGAGGGACTCGAAGACATTGACAGCCGATTTAAAGTCGGAGCCATTTAATTACAATAAAAACAATGATTATAGATGAATGAATTTGTTCGCAATGTCATGTTTTGAAGTTTCACAAAGAACCGTCTGAAATGTGCTGTTCAAACGGTAAAGTCAATTTGATACTTTGAATGAGCTACCTGAACCACTTCTAATTTACATGCCTGGAATTACTGGAACTATTGAGTTGTATAAACACTTTCTGCGAAGCATTCAACCTTCAAACCATTCGAAAATAATCAAAATACAACTCAAACTATGTTGTTTGCTACAAAATGGAAACGATAACAGAATTATTCATTTTTCACCAAATGGAAAAAACAAAAAATATTCTTTATCCACAAGCACTACTATAAGTAATATTTCATTATCCAACTAGAAAAACATGTATTTCATTTCCTGATGCGTAACAACATGAACGAGGTTTTTAACAAAATAAAGCTAAAAATTTTTATGGAAAATTAGGGATAAAATAAAACTTCTAAACATTCTAAACATTAACTAACTTCTAACATTAGAATACTATATATATATATATATATATATTTATTTATTTATAACAAAATTTTCAGAATAAATAAGTATTTTCTATAAATGGTCTATCCCGGATCATATCTGCTAATTTAACAATGAAGATCAGTGTAACTTTTTATTTCCACTTCATGCTAGTAAAGGCTATCAAATTTCGAAATTCTAGATATAGAGTAATGAACTCAGGATAGAAAAAAAAAAAATTCAGTGTGAAATTAGAAGAATTGTTTCGCCCAACTTCCCGCAGGAAACGCTCTTTCCCCCTTCCCTCTTTTACCAGAACATACCCTTGAGGGTATCAAATTTCGAACATCGAGTGGACAAATTTTTAAATTGAACTACAGTAGCCTAAAGAAATTGGCAATACACTTCGGGTTACAACACTAACGACATCATCGGAGGTACAGGAATCTAGTATTAAACTGGGACATTTTAATTGGTAAAATTCAACGCAAATTGTTTCTATATTAAAACAAAATTTTAAGTGGTTGCAATTCAGCGTTTGAATTTTTTTTTTTTTTATTTTACCTCAGTCTATCTTTGAACAGTACATGAGAAATTCGCCAAATTTTCACGAAACATTATTGGGTAATTGTTCAACGAATATTAATCAAATTTTGAAATCTTTTTCAGTTCATCTAAGCTTTGTATTAGAAGTATCCTTGCCAATTTCGTTAAAATTTGGATGTAAATTACGGCCATGCATATGCGGGCATGTGAAACAGCTTTTGCCTTCTGGTTTTTTATGGTAAAAATCCAAAATTACCTTTAATTGTATGAACGCTAATCTGTATTCTTGAACGGATGACTTTAAAATTTACAGCTCACCCTGTTCCATCCTCGGTGAGGCCTATTTGAAACTGAACTACATCTTTCTTTTGTAGAAATTCATACTTATCGTCTAAGCTAGTTATACCAAATTCCTATTTAGTCAAATCTTCAGTTTTTTCAACATTACTTACTATACCAACTTTTTCTGGATAGTTTTCTTGATAAGAATTGAGGCACCTTAAAGAATTAATGACTGCATCATTCAAGACTTCAGGGTGAATGTCTTCTCTTGGGCAGTGTTAGGAGCACTTGCACATGCTGCCTTTGTTTTCAATACTTCCAATGAAAATGGTTTATCGTCAAATACATTATACAGGAAAAACACTGCTTTGCCGTGGTGTTCTGTTTCAATAAATTCGAACGTGTGTTTCAGAACTCTCTATGTAACGAAATCTCTATGTTCAAATTTAAAACCATTTCTTATTTCAGGAAACTTCTAACATGTGTGGGGTACAATTTGTCATCATTTGACACAATTCTCATAGATGTATCAGTGGTTTCAATTTTATCTAATTTATAAGAAGAGATCGAGTCTGTGGATTAATTTTTTACAAGTTTGTCACTCACTGACGCAGTTTAACTTCATCACCCAGATTTCATTTGGATGCATGCGTCGATCATGTCTTCGTTTCATATTATAAAAATTGCATATTAATATAGGTGAAATCAGTGAAGGCTGATATAAAATGCCAGCTTCTATAATTGCCTGAAAGTTTAGCTTTGAAATTGGCACTGCATGCCACGTCAAAATGAAATTATTCCCATTTATAAAAACTCCTTGTTATTGAACAGTAACGAATAGTTTTATCAGGAATTAATAACGACCTCAAACAGTTTTATCAGGGAATTAATAACGAATAGTTTTATCAGGGAATTAATAACGAATAGTTTTATCAGGAATATGTCACATTGAAGTCACTTTTGTGACTTTCCAATTAATGATAAAACTATTCCTTTTATCGCTTGTTAAAATTCGGAGTGTTTAACCTTTTATTATACATATCTTCGCGTGTAAAGCTCACGGAGCTACCTTTACCTACAAAAGTGACTATTGTTTATTATTTAACTTTATTTATTATGTTTTATATCCTTTTTTAAACATTACAGAATGGATTTGAGCAACATGGGTATTTGATGTTTCTTAACTTTGTTCAGAAATATTGAACTGGTTTTTTTCACTAATTAAGAACTATGGGATCTCAAATGTATGCTACTTCCACATTTGAAATATTTTAACGGGCGTTGTCCCCCCCCCCTCTCTATTAGGGAGTCTACTCCATAAGAATCTCCTTTATAATATTTGACCCTGCTGAATTTTTCTCGAAATTTGGTAAGGAGTTTTTAGGAAATTTAGACTGTTCATATTTGCTGTTAGGAAATGTTTTTCAAAGGTCTTGTTACACCTTCATAATCATCGAGTTTTTTTAACTAATATTACAGGTGAAATAATATTATTCCATTCATCTAAATAATAATCTCTAAAATCAAACGGAACCAGTTTTTTCCAGAACCGGATCGAACGTTGTTATTTTTAACACTGTGTTCCAACTTTCACAGTATGTACACAACACATCATAAAAATCTGGTCAAGTATTGCTTTGAGTTTCTGTTATGTGCTGCAAACAATGGAATTTTTCGGGTGTTAATTAAAATCGTTCAAGTAATATTCTTTTATGTAGTTCTATTCATTAATATTTTATTTTGGTTCACGAGCAATTAGTTGATATATTTCATAGAGATGTATTCCCAAAAGTTGTGAGACCCATTCTTCTTCTGCTGACGATATACGATCACCTTGTCTCTCAAATAAAACTAAATAAAAACTGTCATCTTTGGCATTGAATTTCCGCATCAAATTTCTAAATTCTATTCTAGAAGTGTCGTTCCTATTAACCTGAGTTTTTAAGTTTTCGATTTCAGCTGTTATTCGTAATTTTTCCGATTCTAATTCATCTTTTCGCTGTTGTTGTTGTTGTTCTCGCATTCCTTGTATTAACAATCGTGTTCAACAACTCCTTACAAAACCCCTCATCATTTTTATCGCTATTATGGATAGCATTCTTGTAATGAATAATTCTAAAATAGGACTAACTAAATAAAACTATTTTTTTATTCTAATATCTGACTAGTCAATATTCAAGTAAGTGTATATAACTTTCTTTCTAAAACAACATTTTAATATAAACGCAATGGAAAAAAATAATTACTTTTACACAATCAGTTTCACTTTTAGAGAAAAAAAAATCGTAATATAATCGAAATCAAATTTCGCCATAAAAAAAAAAATAGGACAACAAAAGTTATTGTCAAATAAAAAATATCTTATCTGCAATTTCAACTTGTGAAGCAGCTGATAATCCTTTGATCGGATAAAGGAAAAAAAAAAAAAAAAAAAGTACTCCAACTTCAGATAATCACAAAACGGGCTTGAAGAGTGACTTCAAATCAGGGCACTTCTTGAATAGAAACAGGAACTTCATTTAATTGAAACAGGACAGGAGTAATTCATTTAGATAGGGCAGTTTTTAGTTTCTTCATCATTAATCCCAACTTCAAGCTAGGGCGGCTATTGAAAAATCAACATTTAGATTATGTCCATTTACAATCAGTGTAACCTTCTGCATTAGTTTTCGATTCCAAAATGGCTACTTCCAAAACGCGTCTGCAGTACAAGTCAACGACCTTCTCTCGGCCCCGATTTTTATAAGTGTTTGTGTGTTGTATTTAGAGGTATTTGAAAAGATCAGACTGTTCGTTTTTTGCTTTACATTTAATACACACCATTTACAATAACATATTTACAAAAAGTTAACACACAATTTACCTCGTCAGTTCTAAGTTATAACTTCTATGTAAAAACTTCATTTGTCACGCCAACCTCGTCAACAGCGATCTATTGCCATTCTCGCTCTGCTCGCTTTTCTCTGGTTTGGTTTGTTGCTCTACGGTCATCTTGGGCACTCTTTAGGCTAAACAGACCGAGACCTACTGTTTACAGTGGATTCCGAACCACTACATCCAGGGCACCGCTGGGACTCGAACCCGAAACCTGTGGTACCGAGCGCCAGAGTCGCTTTTCTCTGAGTTCAAAAGTGGTCTGATGGCCAATTAGCTAGCACTCTGGTCTTTGGTACCACAGGCTTCAGGATTCGGAACCTGTCGGTGGCATGGATGTTTGTTAGTGTTTTGGAATGCATGTTAAATTATAGGTCCCGGTCCAATAAAGCCTAAATTATGCATAAAGTGACCACAGAGAGACAAATGAGACAAAGTTCAAGAGCAGGAACATGCAAGCCTCAGCCAAAATATAAACGTCAGTTGCTGTCACCTGCTAACTATATTGAAGGTCAAACAAATCCTACCTTTCATGGCTAGATTTGGCCCTCTGGTACTGAGTTTTCTATGTTAAAATATGTATGTATATATATGTATATGAGTAGAAAAATGCAAGATAACGAAAAACATTGCTTAAGCACTATTAGAAGTTAAACTTAAGCTATTAGAAACACAGTTAGTCAGTATAATAGTGCTATAAAATAACATTCGTTATACAAACACATTTAAATATTTTTTTGTTATAATGCAGCTGACAAACACTTTGACAATCGTCTTCGATGCGTTAAAGCAAGCGCTGCACCGATAATACTCACTTAGCACTAGGTGCGGGTAACTTGAGGATAACTACGGACGCGGAGTAACAATACCTCCGCAACGCACTACGATCCTGTTAGACCAGGACCTACAATTTAAAGTGGACTCGAATCCGAAACCTGTAGCACCAAGCGCCAGAGCGCTAGCCACTCTGCCCGCACATTTAAATACAAACTTCTGTTTTAGCATTCATAAGAAATACTGTCATTCTTTGCTTTATAAATATAACAGAGTTTAAAATAGTTATAAAGATATTAGTTTTTGGGGTGCGACAGTATATCTACCTGCCCTTGGTGCATCCCAGTAATGTCGAAGGCGGCTAAAAGATCTACTACTATCGGACATGCAGCAACACTCCGGTGGTGACCACCGTGTGGACTGTGTCTTACAGTAGAATAAGGATGGCCTGTCCCAATCTAAGAAGGTTGATATTCAACATTCTCTTGCCAGCTACGATGTTGAGACTTGCGTTGGGCTATGACTGTTTGGCGAGCCATCTACACCTCATTGGCATTTTTGACAGCCAAAATTGCCCATTCTGTGGGAAGGACAAGATCATGGATAGACAGGATGCCCAGCCTTGCATGTGGACAGCCGAGTTGAAAAGATATTTTAGCGCTAGGACTTTGCTGACGAGACATTGACTTTTTCTCGTAATGTTTTCTTTTTCTTCTGTGTGTTTTACACTGTCTCTTAAGCGTTTGTCACTTTCTCTTGCCATTGGAAATAAAAAAAAAATGTTTAGTTTTACCAGATGAAGCAACTAGTAGAGGATTGAAGAACTTTTTAAAATGCCGTTGCTACAAAATTTTCAATACTCGGAACTAAGTAATTCCTGGCTACTATTTCCAACGGCCCTTACCATTGGAAATATAAAAAAAAAATTAGTTTTTAAGACAATAAGATAAAACTTTTTAATGTTTTTCAAAGATATTATCTCCATCTAATTTTAAAATATTTAAAACTATAGAATGATTTCAATCATTTTTTTTGGAAAAATTATTCCTTTTTTTTTTTTACAAGAAGATTTCAGAATTTCTAAAATTTAACTAGAACGACATTTTTAACAGACATTAATGTGTTTTCCAAAAAAAAAAAAATTCAAAATTAGGAAATCATGTTTATAGTTATTTTTTGATAACTCATTACTATGTCACGGGACTTCATTTTAAAAAAATTACCATTTTTCTTTCTTTTTCAGAAATTTTACGACTTAATTAGACCCACAGATTTAACTGATAATTTTTTACTGCGTAATTGATTCTGAAATGCATGGCTGATTTCACATTGACTGCGTATCTCTCATTCGTTTGTATTCATATTCCAAACTACTCATATGTAATCAGTTATAAATCAATCAAGATATGTTTACATGGTGAATACTTAATGAGATTCACTGCATATAAATAGTTATTCAAATCTTCTAGGATGGGTTTAACAGCATTTATCACGTGATGTCACGTTATTTTTCTTACGCTATGGATCGTAATAATACTAGTGCACGTTCACTCATTTGAATATAATTTTCTTTATTATTATTCAAGAATGGTTTCATTCATTTAGAATGCAAACAATGAAACAAGATATCCTTCCTGTCTCTTTAATATATTTCCATCCAATTTATCCGTAGCTTATTCCACCAGTTTTTAATTTTTTTTTTTACTATTTCTGAGATAAACTTAAAATGGGCAGACTAATTTAAAAATATCTCTAGTTTAAATCATTCGTTTTTATCAAATTTTATGACGTTTTTGCATTAATTTTTCATGAAGCATACTCTTCAGATGTTTGTTAAATGGAAATTAGGTTTTATATTACATAATATTTTTCCCACGAAAAATCGGTACTGTTTTACAACAGACTAAAACTGCTTTTAAAATTTTGTATTTCATTAACATACATTGTATATATTTTGTATTTTATTAACATGTATTGTCTATATTTTGTATTTTATTAACAATTGTATATATTTTGCATTTTATTTACATTTTTAATGGTTAAATTAAAGAAAAATTAATTAAATATTGTGGATCTAGGCTCAAGCTACAGCAATCTAGTTCACACAAAGGCTATAAACACTATATACCAATGGTGGGCAGATATGGCTCATAAAGCAGCATTGGAATCTTTCTGAGTTTCAATGCAGCTCCAATAAACATTGTATTTTTATACCAAATTTACCATAAAAATTATTTGAAATCAAAAACATTTAAACATTTTCATGATTTAAAATTAGTTCTTTAATATTCAGGAAGATAAAATTAACAAATATAGAGAAAATACTGAACAAGCTGAAAACAAATTTTAAAATTAGATTTGAAGATCTAAGAAGTTTAAAATCTACATGCGTTTTTCATTTTGTTAATGCATTTTTAATTGGTGTTATTGATGTTTTTTCCAGTTTCTGATATGACACGAGACATAGGGAGAAATAAAAGTATTATAAAGGAAGTAGGACCAGGCATTACAAATGCAATACTTTTATATACTTTTCAAAATTGGTGCCAGAGACAAAGTTAAAAAGTAGTTTGAGATCTATTTTCAATTTTTGGTATGACATATTTCTATGAATGTTTTATTGAACCAAGAAGTTTGTCAAGTCAAAATATGGTACTTACGTATTAAAGATACCTTGGCGACAGACTTGGCGGTTTTTAAGTGTCGCCAATCTTTATTATTTGGAATAAAAATATTTTGAAAGCGTTTTTGATTTTAAATGAAGTGTTTCATATATATTTTATTATTTGGAACTAAAATTTGAAGTGTAGATTGGCGCCAAATCTGTAGCTGCGGTTGGCGCGTGTGCTCTTTATTGACGCAACTGTCGCCTGTCGCCAAGGTACCGTTAATACGTAAGTACCCAAAATATTGCTCTTAATAAACTAATCAGCATCATAAAGAATTGATGTGAATAGCCTTGGCAAATTACACGACTTTAAAAAATTATCAAAGAAGAATCGACTCAGTTTATAAGTAATAAGTGTTTTGCTTTTATTAAATTTTCCTATTTTATTTATTCTATAAATACAATGGGAATATTGCCTATATAAATAAATATTGCGAATTAGTTACAATGGGAATATTGCCTATGCAGTGGCTATATTTTTTAAATTCTTTAATATTTTTGCGAAAAACATGTATATGATTTTTAATTAAGATAAATAAATATTAGCTATTTATCTAATTTTATTATAAATACGACATGGCTGTTAAAAGAAATATGGAACCTGTATGAAACTGCCAACCCCTGCTATATACAATCATTCGCTATATTAACAGAAAACGGCCCACGATTGATTGTGACGAACGTCTACTATCAGTTAGAGGCATATGATTGGATCACAAGGAAGTCTTCTGCTATCTAATGATCCTCTGCTGAAACGTCACAATACTATCTCAAGTTTACAGTTTGTTATAAAATTTATTTTTTATTATATATTTGGTATATGGTTTACTCATTTATTCAAAAATTATTAATTGAATTTAAAAACCTAAACAATATTGAATAATTATATCTATTCATTAAAAATAATACCGATAGATGATTTTTATGTTATCAATTCATTAAAATATTTATGCCTATACTTTGTTTGATAACAAAGAAGATTGGTTAAGTAATAATATAATAATAGGTAATTTTACAAGTATTATTATTACCTATTATTTTTAATTTTATAATAGTAATAATAGGTTAAGTAATTTTATAAGATTAAGTACGTAATAACTTTTCAATATAAAATATAAAATTATAACTTAAGCATTATTGAAATATTATTTACATATTAAATACATACCTGAAATGCCTTATTAGACCAAGCAATCTAATGTCATTTCTGATTTAGTTAATATGAACCTTTTTTCCTACACAAGGAATTTACAAGTCACATCCCACTTAAAGCAATATTAAAATGCATTGATCGATATATTTGAAGAATTCGAATTATCGATTATTAGAAATAATTTGAGTTATTCAATTGTAAACATTCACTTGAATCACTGGTAAAATAGATTTTATCTCGAAACTATGATTATTATCCATTTCCTGCATTTGTTTGAGATTGACTATTATCAACATTCATATACATCAACAAATTATTTCTAGGATGCAAATTCAGTAATTGTCCTCTCGTTGTACAGTAATTGTATACTAGCCAGGCGCTGATTTTCAGGATGCGATGTATCACATACGAGTTATCTTGTTTTCATTTAGTTTGCCCATGCTGAAATTTTACTCATACGCCGGTCAACGGTCAACAGTTTTAAAGAATATTCATCTATTAAAAATGAAGCCAAAGAAATCGTATGAATAGCAAAAGCAAAAGTTTGGAAGAAACTAATCAATTTATCAAGGATAAAGAATTAGATTATTTTAAAACACCAGCCAACAACGAAAGCAGCTTTATGAAGAAGGTAAGCATTTTTAACTTATAAGAAGTTTAAAAATTTGGTAAAATAGATACAGAAGTTGTTTTAATTTTCAATAAAATTTCACTGAAATCAAAAAAGAAAAAGAGACTTTATGGTATAAAATCGTGGTTATAAAAATTGTAATACCATGAAGGCATCATCAGAATTAACTGATATTTAATACACATACAACTTTTATTGACATAAATAAATGAGTAAGTTTTCAAAGTCAGAAAATAATATTAAGTGGGTTAAAATCTAGGATCCTGTACCCGTTGTGCAAACACATCGCCAAGTTGCCAAGTCGGTAAGCAAGCATAGAAATGAATGGGCCAGGTAGTTTGCGCGGTAAAATGATATCGCGCCAAAACTTTTACTGTGTTGCCAAATCGCCAAGTAAACAGACAAAAAGGTTGCCTAAGTTCGGTGTCATTGTAAAGTGCTAGCCAAAATTTATAGCCAAACAGTGCTTTTACGCCAACATTAGCAGCCAAATAGCTATTACGTCAAAGTTTATTCCTGAAAAGGCTTTGAAGCCAAAGTTTATCGCTTTAACGCCAAATTTTATCATTATCCTTTATCGCCAACGTTTATCGCTTTATAGCCATTTTTCACTAAGTAAATTTTGTTATATAACTTCTTTTAAGCCAAAAAATGCTTTATCGCCAATATTATCGATATTTATATTGGCGACTTCCTCAGGGTACAGTATCCTAGATTTTAACCATTAAGTGTTCGAAATCAGTATCTGGTGTAGCCACCATGTACTAAGTGCTGCTATACGACGTGTCAGGGAGTCAAACAGATTTTGAATGTCTGCCTAGGGAAGAGCATTCCATATTGTTTGCATGCGTAACCAAATTTCATCTGCAGAAACTGTAGGTTCGAGGATCATGAGTGAGATGCCAACCAACGAAGTTCCACACATGTTCAACAAGCGACATATCCTGCGAATAAGTAGGACAAGGAAGAAACTGTATATGTTCTGCTGAAAAAAAGTCTTGTGCCTGGGTGAGCATTATCCTGTTGCCCACCCAGACACAACAAGAAAGGATGCTCCTGTTGCTCATCCTATAGCTGAAGAAATACCTTGAAGAAAGGAACGACTTCGGGCTCCAGCACTTCACTAATGTATCTGTTCCTGTTAAGATTGCCCAAAATTCGTTGCACCTGAGATCGTCCATGATACTCAATTGCATACAAACTATATCTCCGGGAGTTCTCCCACTATGACACCCACTAATACAATACAAAAGGTAGCATTCACTGGTATAGCGTCTAATACGAATGCAGCCGTCGTGGTACCAAAAATTAAATTAAATTAAATTAAATTATTTTAATTTTTAATAATTTTAAATTGATTTTTTTATTTCATACAATAACATCGTAACGTTTTTTTCCCCTCTTATTTAAATTTTAAATTATTGAGTTTGCGGTCTATAATTTATAATTTGTATACTTGTATTTGTAATCTACGTACAACAAAAATTTTGTTATATTATAAAAATAAAATTTATATTTCAGAATTAAATATCATAAACATTTTTTCGTATTAAGATAGGAAATTTTTTTTTTTTTTTAAGAACGTAATTTTAATACAATTAGTTTAAAAAGAATATTAGGAGTTTTTAGATTTTTTTCTCAAATCCAAATCTTATTACTTTTTAAGTTTTATTTATATAAATAATTAAAATTTTATATTGCTTTTCATTTCTTTCTTTCTTGTTACACTAAAAAAATAATAATGCCATCAAAAACATTACGCTGTGTATATTATTAAATTGCAAAAGTTTATTTCGATAAATATATTTTCTAAGATCGATTTTTTTCTTTTTAATGAAATTGAAACCAATATTTAAAAACTTTCTAGGCTTTAAAATTAAATTTCGTGGAGTTTATTTTACACTTCATACACTGTTAATTGGAAACTATATTTTTGGAAAAATTATTTAATTTCTTTATTACAATAACAGTTTCTAAACACATTACATATCACTTTACAACAATAACAAAAAATTAAACTCATCTTAATTTAAAAGTAACAATGCATAATATATAACAATGATAATAGAGTCCAAAAGGATGTAATAGAAATCAGCAGTCGTTGTTTGTAATTTTTAAATTTGAAATAATAAACCCAAAAATCCAAAATTAATTAAAGAAAATGACGTTCATGATATCAAATCATAAGGTATGTTTCTTTCTAGACACTAAAACTATTATTTAGCATTTTATATTCTACTATTGCTATTGTGTAACTTTTGTATCCATTTTAGTATGATTTATTATTACTTTTTACAGCCATGGATCATTAATTTCGTTTAAACTCCAACAATGTAAAACTATTATTTGGCATTTTATATTCTACTATTGCTATTATGTAACTTTTGTATCCATTTTAGTATGATTTATTATTACTTTTTACAGCCACGGATCATTAATGTCGTTTAAACTCCAACAATGTAATCAAAAAATGTACATAAATTTTGTTAATCCTCTTTGATAATAGTAATACAAACTCCAACAACATTTAATATTAAATTAGCATAATCCTGCTCATTTATGTTTTGAAAAGTATGGGAAAAATGCAAAAGATTTTTCCGTTAAATCTTTTCTAAGTAAATCTTTCATATCCAGGTTGTAACTGTGCAACTTGATATAGGTGACGTTTTAAAGCATTCATTTTTTTGTAAACTAAGAGTTATATTTTTTCATTAAAAAAGATAACAGACTATCAGATTTCTATTATTTAATCTATTTCTATTTAAATAACAAAAAAATTGCTAAAAAGAATGTTTTTAATTAAAATTAAAATAGGAAAAAATCCGTTGTTATTTAACTTTAGCGAAATAAAAGGAAATCAGATTTTACCTCCATATCGATAGCTCTAATAAAGTTTAGAAAATTTAAATATTTTTCGAATAAGGGTTTTATTATGTATTCGTTAATATATACTATCTTACATATAATTGTAGGAGACTAATATTGAGTTAAGAAAGTTTTTAAAAAAGTATGTTTGTTTTCCATTATCTAAAACACGCACCATCTATATTTACGTGTTTATAAAAAGGTTAATATGAAATGTAACATGATAATAAGCAATCCTCTGGCATTTTGCCGAGAGGAATCACATTTTTATTTCAAGCAAACCGTCAGGTGCTGCTGTTTGTGGATATTACTTAAAGTTAATAAAATCCTACAAAAAATTTGATAATCTTTTTGTTTGTTTATCCTTTATGCAACATGGATTCAGTAGCTTTCAACCTGAACTTTTCAATTTAGCACTTACATATACTATGAATGCGTAAGACCACAGACTGCTTTAAAATTTTGGAGATTCCTTCCTTCTCTCTGATTGCATCACCCTTATTTCCACAATTTAATGACAATTTCACTAAATTAAATTCATTAAATTGATTTGGATGTGTTTTATGAGCAATTTTTATAAATCCAAACGCCATGAATCTAATGATGCTTTGAATTTTCTTCTAGGTTTGGCTTGGTTTGATTTGTCGCTCTGCTGTCATTTTGTGCACACTTTCGGCTAATTAAACCGAGACCTACAGTTTAATGTGGATTCTGAACCAAGAACAAACGCCCATGCCACCGGCAGGATTCGAAACTGAAGCCAGTGGTATCAAACACCAGAGCACTAGCCAATTGGCCATCAAGCCGCTTTTCTTCTGGTATCAGTATAAAAGGTTTAAAAGGAGGCAAAAAAATTCCAATGCACCATATATTTTTCATTAGATATACTATACCATTCCACTATTCCATTCTTTCAGTGTAAAAACTTTATTAAATATGCCAAACATTTAGGAAGCCTTTGAAAAATGATTTATAATCTGTAGTTACGAAGGCGGAGCAACCATTGATGTGAAAGGTGTTGAGTAGGGGCAGCGAGTTGTTTTGCTCGATTCAGTGAATGTGACAGTTCCATTACGCTTTTTTTCGATAATTCGATAAGTGTTTCCTACTTTATTGTCCTAACAATGTCTCCCAAGGAAATGTAAGACGAGTTTCCAAGTCAATATTGCACTTCATTCATTTTCCTATCCACTTTACATTCTCATGTCTGACACAATGTAAATAAATTGAATACCTGGCAAAGTAAGGTAAACAGCTGAATAAATAATTCAACATAACAATTCATATCCATAAATAACTCATTCATAATAAAATTCATCAATAAACTTGTAATATTTTTTTATTGAATAAATTGTACTGACTACCTTCTTAGGGAATCTGCTTGTAGTGAAGATTGGCAATGGATTATTTTATCACTATACTTATGAAGACAATTATTCGAAAGTCAAGTATAAATATTTTGGAAGGAGAATAATTTTTTAAAAGGCGTGTTTAAGAAAGGTAGAATTTAAATCTTCTGTTTAAATCGAATAAAACATTCCACGAAAGCGCAACCACTTCAATTTTTATTTCTAATCAATTTAATCTCTGCCAAAAAAAAAAAAAAAAAATAGCTGATCACTTATCTGAGAATTTTATCAGGAAGTGTTTGCGTATATATTTAAAAAAAAATCTTATCGTATTAATGATGGCCTTGCCGTACAAAAAAAAAACAGACAAGCAATTGAAAATATTCATTTTGTAATGATGTAAACCAATTATAGAATTAGGACTAATATTTCATCATTTGTCGAATCTAATGCAATAATCTAATATTTGTATTTTAAATCATTTGATTATTAAAATATTTCGAATCTCTCTCTTTTATATATATATATATTAATTCGTAGCAACCTAAATTAATAACAAGTTAATTAACGCCCTAATTCGTAACAGCCTAATCTGAGTTAGAAAATGGACGAGAACTCTTTTAAACATCTACAATATCACCATGACAACGCAAGTTCATCACGTACTCTCTGTTACTAAGCAAATTTTGCAGTACCTGAATCACAGATTAACTATGTTTTTATAAGTCTCCATAGTTTGTGATTAAAAACTTGCTTAAAATATTTTAATTAATATTTGTTTCCTATTTTTAATTTAAATTTTTGTAAATTTTTAAAAAATCTATACAAATATCAAGACTTAAGTAATTATAGATATTTTAATAATAGGACCACAAAAAAACCCCCGTTTTTTTTTTTTTCATTTAATGGCTAATATCATTAAAATTTGTTACGATTATTTATTTATTTATTTTGTCTCTTATTGTAGATCAATACGGAGATCCTTGGACGCGTAGCGGCCACTAGCTCCTTCATTGTAAAAATGTTGAAACATAGCGGTGGTCTCATGCCCTTTGAGTTAATAAGAAAAATAGATAATTAAATAAAATAATAGATTTAAAAAAAAAAGAATTATTTATTTAATAAAATTATAAAATGAAAAATAACATAAATTTCAAAAGTGTAGATGTTAATGAAATCAGTTGCATGTAATAAAAAAATAATAATAAAAACATAATGAGCAAAGGTCAAATTAGGAGTAAAAATAACTTAGTTATTTATTTTGTATTTTATGTTTGAAATAAATATAGTGAAAATACATATCCTATAGTGTAGATATTCAAACTATGTTCCGTGATATCTGGGTTTTCGTATATTCTTCCCAAGGATTGCATGAATTAATTTTTATATTATTTTATAAAAATATTTTTATCGTGTTTCGAAAAACCAGTAAATAAAATTAATACAATTCATTCATATGTTTGTAAATCGTTATTTTTTTTTTACATAAAACTGCGGTGAATTGAAAAAATCTGAATTTTGCCGCAACAGCGAATTATTTCATCTGTAGATAAGAAAAATTTTAATATAACCTTGAAAAAGTATGATTTCGAGACTGGATTTTCGTATACTCTTTCTCAATATTTGCATGAACTAATTTTTATATTATTTTATAATAATATTTTTACCGATAAATATTCGATACCGATATTATTTAATATTCGAAAACCTAGTAAATTAAATTACTACAATTTATTCATATGTTTATAAATCATACATTTTTTTTTCCTAACGCTGCGGGGAATTGAAAAAATCTGCATTTTGCTGCAATAGCGAATATTTTATAGGTAGATAAAATCTGAATTTAACCTTGAAAACGAATGATTTCTAGGCGCAGTGCAGGAAGTCAGTAAACCAAATTAAATATACATAAACCGTTCTACTTCTATGCTTTCGCATACGACCCATTGCATTAGCGACTGTCTTCTCTGATTTGAAGATATTCACAAGCACTTCGATCACTGAGAAGAACGTGGAAGTTAACTGATTGATTGACTGCCTGTATCAATATGCTTATCTCAAAAAGTAAGCCATGCATGTCTAAGTACATGCCTTATTAATGTGAAACCACATATGGTTCGTTAAACAAAAATGTTATATTACAGATTTTGAGATTTGGGTTTTCTAGGTCGCTAATTTTTTATAAGTAGCTTTCTCCTTAGCATATTCCTTTATGCTATGGTTTTAAATGAAAGTGGGATTTAGAGCATCAATGATAGAAATTCAGCAGAAATACAAAAATATGCTGCTCGAAACAATTAGTGGATTTTATGACTTTAGGTATAAACTGCGTATGAGGAAATGTTTTGGTGACTGTTTTATGATGTTTAGGTTTTGTGAGATACGAGAAGAGAAGACGAGCCAACGAACAAAGAATAATTAAATTTTATTAATGATATTTGTCCAATTATTATACAAACAAATTATATTATGCAAACAAACAAAAATGTGATTTACCGGATACAAATGAGTTTTAATAAGTGGTATGGTTTCCCCTGACCGAAAGCAATGTCGCACACCTACAAAGCATGGAACAAATGAGATTACCAATCAATCAGGTTATGGAGTATTCTCTCATTTCTGTAGAAGACAGCTTTCCAACGGCTGAAGTGTTTCTGGTAGTGACAAACGAACTAATAACCCTTCTCTCTAGAATAGCCCAAACATGTTCTATTTGGATCATGTCTGGGAACATGCTATCCAATCCATTCGCAATATTCCTTTGTCGAATAAGAAATTGTGCTTTAGCTGAGTACAACGTAGCCTAGCGTTATCATCCACGAGAATGAATTCATCCATGATTGCTGCAGCGTACAATATGTCTGAGGATCTTATGCCTATATCGTTTATTCCTTAGTGCTCCATTTTTGATAATATGCAGGTCGGTGCGGTCATTGATAGAAATAACGGCCCATACATTCATTCTGCCTCCGCCAAATCGGACACTTTCATGTACGAATGCAGGAGTATTCCGTCTATCAGGTTCTGTCCAGATGAGAATGTACATTAAAGCGGAACTTCTTGAACAGTGTGTTGTTTCGCTGAACTCCCATCCGAGATGCTCCTAGGACAGGGGTCGGCAACCTGCGGCTCGCGAGTCACATGAAGCTCTTTGGATGTGAAGCTGCGGCTCTTTAGTTCCATACGCAAATATTATTTATCTTATAAAAAAAACATTTAAAAATCGTTTAAACATGCATGTACGTAACGCAACAAAAGTGGACAGCTTTAAAAGAAATGTCGCGAGTTGCGGCACTTATATTCGACGCGTGGAATAGTCTTCCAGATTGCTACAGTGAGTTGAAGAAGTTGGCATTTGGAGTGCTGACCATCTTCGGATCGACATATTCGTGCGAGCAAGCGTTCTGTTGCATAAATATAATTAAAAGTAAAGTAAGAAGCCAACTAACAAATGAAAATTTAGAGTCGTGTTTGAAACTTAAAACAACAAGTTATGAGCCAAATTTATCCAAACTTAAAAAAATCATGACAGAACCATGACAGAAATGATATGACAGAATCATGACAGAAAAATCATGACATTAAAAAACCATGGCAGAGCCATCGCTCCCATTGAATTTGTTTGCTCAATTGTTTGTTATTGAAGTACAAGTTAGTGTTGTAAGTATATGTTTAATCGTTTTAATTTTTTACTTAAATAATAAGTAATTATCTAATAATGCCATATATATATATATTATCTAATTTGTTGTGAAAAACACTACTTGTATATGAATAAATAGATATTTTTTCTTATGAATAAATAGATTAGTTTTTTTTATCAAAAAACTTTATTTATGCGAGTACTATTTATTATTGTCAAGAAAAAATTTTGAGACTCTTTAAAGACTTTGAAATTTTGTAAATTGTAATTTTTGACTCTTCCTATTGAAAAAGTTGCCGACTCCTGTCCTAGGAGAACCTCCAGCTGGAAACATGATGGCAATGTGTCAACGAAACACAAATTATAGGTGTGAGAGCATACACACCTACTTGGTAGAGTCGGTTTCGAACAGTCTAAGTTAAAACTTTCGCACCAGTAGCCCTCTGAAAATGCCATTTCAAGAAAGAGGCTTTCATAGTGCAATTTCTTCTGATGTTAGGGTTAAATATCAATTCTCATTTTGTGTTGTTGCACGCGTACGACCTTCTTCCATTTTTTAACGAGCATTTCCAGTTTCCAAAACCGATTCTGTATTCTGGAAATGAAACGCTTCCACTACATATTTGATCCCCCTCTAAACGACCAATAGCCCTCCAGGCTACCGATTCAGATAAGTCATCTTCCTCAGGCATCGTAGTCACTGTTACAAAAATTCAGCATGTATCAATTGAGTTTAATCTCCACTTACTACGGAAGGAATGTTGCAGGTTGCTTTTCACTCCTAATATAAAATTATTAGTTTTCGATATCACAAACAAAATGTGCTTGTTTTCAACTTTAGAAACGTTATAATCTTTCTTTTAATCTCTTCTATTTCATTTTTGTTAAAAATATCGTCAATTATATGGTTACATCAAACCGAACTCACAATATCTCCTGGTTGTTTTCAGCAGTCTATTATTCAATCTAAATTTTATTCGGATTTAATGGAATTTAATAGAAATTTTTAAAACAGGGGTCTCCAAACTACGCCCGCGGGCCAAATCCGGCCAGCCAGTGTCATCAATCCGGCCCACCAGTGTCATCAATCCGGCCCGCGACAGCGAATAGCTTATTGTTGCTGTAATAAGTTGAATAACAGTCGGTATGTTATTAACTCGGTTTTATTGACTTGCTAGGTAAGGCTTAATGACAAGCATAATACGCGGCAAATTTAACTTAAGCGTAACAAGTAATTGAAATGAATCCCACTAACATTATAAACTACTGAACATCCCACTTGTAAAAAAAATACTAATGAGATTTATGTAATTGTGATTTTTCACTGACTATAGTTTGTAGTTAGCAAGTATATGCTCGCTCAGAACGCTTACTCGGCGACTGGTGTAGAAATTATAGATAATGGCAGAAAATTAAAACGGTTTTGGCCCTTGGTACTTACTGGAGTAAACTAATATGACCCTAAGGCTGGAAAGTTTGGAGACCCCTGTTTTTAAAACATACAAAAAATGAAAAAGATAAAATTGGCCTTTAGAATCATTAAGAACAAGTTGGAATTTTTTTCTTTGTGAATTTCAATTAAAATAAAAGAAATTCCGAAAATATATTTTGCAAGCAATTAAATTAGTTCTGTTGCGATCTAGTGGGGCTTAGATATTGTTAGCTCCTGAAATGGGACAGTTCAATTTGAAAAATGGCAAAAGAAATCTATCCGAAAGTTTCTATAGACATGCCAGGATTGGAGGGCAATGCTCCTGCAAGCCAGAAATTCCTCTACATTGAGTGTCAGGATGTATAATGAAGGCGCAGACTTCTCAGATTTTATATCCCCAGAAATGATACACCTATTGTGAAGTGGTAAAAAAAAATCACGATTCATGGGAACGTTAATATCTCTACAAAAAATAAAAAACAACGATCATTAATTAAAACTCCATATTGCTAAGAAACAATTGATGTAAATATAAAAATAATTGATTATTTTTAGATAATTATAATTACTTGTTCCTTAAATTGTTTAATTTATCTTGTGTGCTGTGAGCAAAGACACTCTGTACGAAGACAAAATACTAAAAATATAGCCAAGTTGGCGAGTTGATATGTGAGATGTTGGCTAAAGATTTTTGCGAAGTTTGCTAGTTATTTCGTGATGAATAAGATATGAATACTAAAAAGGCTATTTGCATTTAAGATTGATTAATAAATATTTAAATGATATCAATATTCAAAATTGCTATTAGCTTGGCACATGGCTAATGAGGAAAAACGTCAAGAATATACGATATCATTCTGGAATCCTTATGACGGACCGTGTAAATGTCTAGTACTTGTCAATTAATTAGTTAGTTGAAACATTACCTCGTGTGGTGGCATATTAATTAATGTGATCTTATTATAAATTTATCTGCTTTTTTATTATTTGTTTTGGTGTATAATTATGAGAGTTTTAATAAAAAACCCTGCCTCTTTCGAAATTAAACTGTACAACATGAGAAAATCAAACGAAACTCGATTATTATTAGGATTGCAATATCGGACCAAAAGTTCAATACCGGTATTCGGTATTTTTTAGATCTTAATACCGGGATACCGGTTTTAATACCGATAGTAGAAATTTTAGAAAAAGAAAGAAAACACATTTTTTTTGTCAGTTTTATTAGAGAATGCAAATATCATAAAAAATTTCAACTTATAAATTATAACAGCACATAAAGAATCACAAAAATGTAAAGGAACATCTTATTTATTTATATCACAAAAGGTGTAAATATCACTATTCAGTCTGTGGTACTATTACAAATTTTTGTAATGTGTTCTTAAAAACATACTACATCAATCATACTATCATTAAGCCTGGAACGTAATTTTGTGCAAAAATTAGAGAATTTTTGCATATCGTATTTTTATAATACAGTCCTCACTAGCGCGCATGCTCATAGGAAATCGCGCATGCTTATCTGTAATAATGTTTCCCATGAGCATGCGCTAGTGAGAAAAAATACCATATTATAAAAATACGGTATGCAAAATCTTCTATTATCAGCTGTCGAAAACGCTCTACGCTAGTTGGTGGTACTGTTAGCAATGAGCGATATACTTTTTCCAAGTATTTACCTCAAAATCCCTCATCTTCAAATAAATCTATTTCTCGTCGGATTGTTTTGGATATAGCTGATTTCTGTATTGTATTTTGGTTTATTGAAACTTTTTAGTTATCGCCAATTCTAATTTTTGTTCAACAGACAATTCCTTTTCAGTATCGACATTAGTGTTATCATAATTTCTAGTTTTCAGACAAGAATTCACAGATAAGAATTCTAAATTTCTAGTAAATACCGAAAAAGCGGTATTTAAACTTGGGAATGCCGGTATTACAAAATTGTACAAATGGCTCAAAATACCGGTATTCGGTATCCCGGTATTGCAATCCCTAATTATTATGTTATAAAATACTTTAGCCATGTTTTGCAAACGGATTCTTCAAATTAACAAATATATTCAGAAATGTTGTAAACTTGGGTGTTTTTTTTTTTTTCTTCTTCTTTTTTACTTATGGATGGTATAAATATTTCTTAATATGTAACAAACGTACTTTCTCTCCCATTCCAGTCTGTTTCTGCAGAACTGATTGACAAATGAAAGGTTTTTTTAAAAAGAATCTGTTTACAGTTTTGATAATGCAAACACTTTAAATTTTTTATTTTCTTTAATTTATTGTATTTTTTTGTATTTTTGTATTGTATTGTATTTCTTTGTATTGTATTTTTCTCTATAATTCATTGTGCTTCTTTATTTCAGTTGGTTGATTCTTTTATAATAAATTTATGAAAACTGAAATTTAATATGAGATGTTTGTACAAAAATATCAGATTTATTTATTTATACATATAAATAAACAGAAAACACTTTCACCTATTATTCGTGACTAACAAAAATACGAATTATTCATATAAATTTATTAATTGAGTCATTCTCTGTGAAAGTCGTGTAAGTCCATTTTTTGATAAAAAAGTTAATTAGTGATAACAATGAATGGAATCTGATATGAGCTTTTTATCTACACTCATGTACATAAATTAAGGATAATGAAGTTCAGGCAAAGAAAGAGACAGAAGCAAAACAAATTTGACTTATTTGTAAAGTCTATTTATTAAACAAAAAGGTAAAGAGCAAAAAAAGATGCTATATGTTTGACATAATTAATAAAAATTACGATTTTTACTCCGTGGAGCAAATCTCAAAAAAAAAAAAAACCTATTTACAAAAAAACAGTATAACATGGTTAGTAGGATGGTTAATATGGAGTATGTCTCCCGGACGATGCAATACAGCCCTTACAACGCCTAGGCACGCTGAGTATCAAATTATCAATCTGATCTTGGGGAATATTACGCCAATCATCAAACAATGCCCTCCGAAGTTCCGGTTGACATGTGGGAGGGGGTTGACGGGTTGAAATTCGTCGGCCAAGCATATCCCACACATGCTCTATTGATTCAAGTCCGGTGAGTTTGCTGGCCAATCCATACGGGTGATATCCTCCAAATGAAGGCATTCGTCTATAATGTTTGCACGGTGAGGACGGGCGTTGTCATCCATAAACAGAAATTCAGCCCCCATGGCGCCCCTGAAACAAACGTACATGTTGTTCCAGAATGACATCCCGATAGATGTGGCCTGTCATCGTTACACTCTGAACATGCAGGTCAGTTCTGGAACCAAGAATAATTCCCTCCCCAAACGAGCCATCTTGCACCACCGTAACGGTGTCGTTCAATGGTGTTCTCTTGGTGGTAACGGGTACCTGGCGCTCTCCATATGAAAGTCCGGCGAGAATCAGACTGCAAACTAAACCTGGACTCGTCGGAAAACATCACACCAGACCACTGTTGCTGTGTCCACAATGCATACTCTCTACTTCAGGTTAATCGCAGGCGACAGTGAGTTGCGGTAAGTGGAACACATCTGGCAGGTCTACGAGCATATAGACCAATGTGCCCTAAGCGTCTGTACACAGTCTGCCTTGAAACTGTCATACCGGTAGCTGAAGAGAGCTGACGAAACAGGTCTGATGCTGTGCTCCGTCTGTTTCTTTTGGCAGTAACTGCTAAATACCGGTCCTCATTCGGCGTTGTAACTCGGGGCGACCTGTGCTGTAACATCTACTCACATTACCATCATCTTGGAATCGTTGCTAAAGCCTGGAGATGACACTCTGAGCGATTCCAAGTTCCTCGGATACATTCCAGTCGTCCGATAATTCTACCACGTAAAAAATCATCCAAATGCTTTTTTGTGCCATAACTATGCGGTTATTACACTGAAAGGCTTTTAAAGCGCTTGTGAACAATTTTACTTCTTTGCCACCATTCCTTATGTACCCCTCTCTTACACTCGTCATTGTGACGTACTATCCGGTGGTTTCCTGTAATTTGCATATTCTTCTTCAAGATGTGTGTGATAATTCTACAGGTGAAATTTTTATTTGAGAGTTCAATTTCTGTGTGATTCTGAATTATCCTTAATTTATGGACATGTGTGTATAAACAGTTCCCCAAAAAATCCTACAAAAATTTTTAACCTTTTGTCCATATAAATTTACGTAGGTATGAAAATTACAAATATAACTATTTAAGTTGTGTACGTCTACTTTCCGCAAAGACATAATATTTAGTTTAAAAATTATACTGCATAATTTCTCTACTACATTTTTAAATGTGTGACAACACTATTAATGACATAAAATTTTCTTTCGTTCACTGGAATTTCGTTGTTTACTTCTGAATCATCCTCAGAAGAGGATTCCCTAAAGCCAGGGATCGGCAACCTTTTTGAGTCGGAAGAGTAAAAAATTACAATTTACAGTATTTCAAAGTTTTTAAAGAGCCACAAAATTTTTTTCTTGACAACAATAAATAGTACTCGCATAAATAAAGTTTTTGATAAAAAACCTAATTCATAAAAAAAATATCTATTTATTCATATATTAGTAGTGTTTTTCACAACAAATTAGATAATATATATATGGCATTATTAGATAATTACTTATTATTTAAGTAAAACAATTAAACATTTACTTACAACACTAACTTGTACTTGAATAACAAACAATTGAGCAAACAAATTCAATGGGAGCGATGGCTTTGGATAGTTATTCAAGTAGAAAATTTAAACTTTACCAAACAATGCAACTTGTACTTAAAATTAAAAAAAAAAAACAATAACATAAATTTGAGCAAACAAATTTAATGGGACGTTGGCTTTGCCATGGTTTTAGAAAGTTTGGATAAATTTGCCTCATAACTTGTTGTTTTAAGTTTCAAACACGACTCTAAATTTTCATTTGTTAGTTGGCTTCTTACTTTACTTTTAATTATATTCGTGCAAGAGAACGCTTGCTCGCACAAATATGTCGATCCGAAGATAGTCAGCACTCCAAATGCCAACTTCTTCACCTCACTGTAGCAATCTGGAAGACTATTCCATGCGTCGAATATAAGTGCCTCAACTCGCGGCGTTTCTTTTAAAGCTGTCCACTTTTGTTGCGGTACGTACATGCATTTTTAAACGATTTTTAAATGTTTTTTTTTTTTCTGATAAAATAAATAATATTTGCTTTTGGAACTAAAAGAGCATCATCTTCACATCCAAAGAGCCGCATGTGACTCGCGAGCCGCAGGTTGCCACCCCCTGCCCTAAGCTAGAGTTGAAAACGTTATTAGTAATGTGTTCTTTTTGTTCACTTACTTTAAGTAAATATATACGATTATCTCTAAAATTACTAATTGCTCATTTTATAACAAATGTTCATTTATATTATATAATAATGGGTTGATTCAATTGAAATCCCATATTTAATATTTCATAAAAGCATGTTTTTCACATATTGATTTTGAAAGTGGTGTAACTCTATTTGAAATCATCAGAAGTATACATATCTTTTAACTAATACTTTAAAAGCGATCACATTATAAACTTAAATCAATTTAATATTTAAAAAAACCTTATTGCATATTAACATACATCAATATTTTTCAAACCATTCAAATACAAACTGTTAAATTTCTCCATATAATATAAAATAGACTTACACTACTTTCAAAGAAAACGTCTCGATTGTACTGAGTGGCAATAGATATTCGATTTCTAAAACATTTAATGCATTTCCAAATCCTTTCTCTGAAAACTTCTAACCAATAAATAATATAAAACTTTTGTTGAAGAGTTGACATTGTTAAAGTTATTCCCATGGAGATTCACTTCGTGTATTCATTTAGTATTAAGTTTGTAACATGAAGTTTCTTATGAAAAATAATTTGATGTTTCTGGTTTTCTCAAAGGTTTGAATTTCCAACTGTTCCACAGACTCGGGGTTTCTACTTTCGCCAAAAAATGGTTTTTACGATAAAATTTTACTATTTTGATTTAAGAAATTAATCTCCCTCTTTTAATTTCTTGTTGCTGTATAAATTTCAAAATGAAATCACTTGCTTTATCAAGTACTTAGTTAAAAAATGCTTAAAGTTTTGAAGATGCTGGCTTGGCTTTATTACTGAATTTTAGGTACTATATCACCTTGGCATTATTAATAAAAGCTTGGCCCTATTAATGAATTTTACATCTCAAAATGGGTATTTTGCAGCAAAAGAACTAAACAGTAGATCCTATGTGATGTATACTTGCCGAAACGAAAATGAGCGAAGAAAGAAATTTATTCTGCGGGCAACATATTGAGCTCTTGGTTCTCTTGATGTTATCACTGGATCGTATAAAAGAGATGCGAGTGACACATCTGGATCTTCTCCTGTGAAAGAGGTTGTCGGCAAAAGACAATGTATTGAGCGTAGTCAGGTGGTCATCCAATAGGATTTATGAAGTGTTGTTCCTCTGAAATTAATGGCTGGCGTAAGGCGGACTCTTCGATGCTGCTTCTGTTCAATAAGGAGAAGTAAACTGAAATTTACTCAAAACTTGTATGTTGTAAAGGACAGAGAGGAAAAAACGGATGAGTAAAAGGATGACTTTGAAATCTAACTATGAAAAACAGGAAGGTGGAAAGTGACTAACGCGCAAACTTTCAGAAGGTGTGATAATTGCAGATATTAAAATTATTAAAAAAAATACTCAGCAAAGACGGCAAACGGCAAGAAAAGACTAGAACTAAGAACTGTAACAGAGCTTCCTCCTACGCACTGGCAAGACCACCTCCTATGGCGTTCAGGAGAAATGATCGGTTGACCTACAGATTCCCAATCGAAGAGGAAGTATATTTCTTACACCCTGCGCATAGCCGAATATCGGGTTTTCGGCTTAGAAGTGGAATTCTTCCACGAATCTATAATTGTCTGTCTTTAAATGTGTTAAATATTGTAGGTCTCTAATTTTATATGTGTGGTGTTTGTATAAAAATAAAGCAGTGAGTCTCCAACCTATGCCTCAAGTATCTCAACCGAACACACTCAAATACAATCTGATAGCCAACCAAAATTAGACGAAAACCAAACACCGACATGATAAAAAGAAGAAAAGGAAAAAGAAAGTATTCTAAAAAGTTCCAGAATCTTTATCATAAGAAGCGACCTTGCTTTCTCTAATCAAGGAAGTTCCATCCGCGCTATTATTCTCCTACTGGACAAACCCATTGTAATTGAAACGGATCTTTATATGTGAGTGACTTTTATACCAATAATCCTTTTGGTAGACCCACTGAAGCCTGATGTTCCAGTAACAAAAACTAAATGTATGTTTATTTTCCAAATAACATTTGAACCCCAATTGACTGAACATGATTTCAGTAATATGCTCGTTGCTGAACTATGTTTACTTTTCTAACGATATTCACCGAAAAGGGAATGGAACTTTGTTAACATAAATCTATTTGGAGCAAAAACTCAGTATTTTATTGTAGTCTATAAATTACTGTTTGTATACACAGTAACTTTTTATAGTGTAATTATTTTAGTACTATGCTGACAAACCTCTTATTTGTTATCGTCAACCTTTTTGATACGATGCATTTGCATGTAGCATTTTTTCATTATTACTTCGACAAGCAAGTCGGACAACTGCATGTGTAATTTAGTAATGGTAATAATTACAGAGGTGGGATAACCTCTATTCTGAAATTAATTATTGGTCTTTGAATGTATTCAATTGCCTTAATTATAAAATTAAATTATATTTTTACTTTATTCAATTGTTTCGCATATTTGTTTCGTGGATCTCTCCATTATCAGAAGCCTTTGAACTGTTCTAATCCTGCTGAGTGAAATGTGTGGTGATTTAATAGGTGGTATTTATGTTAGTATTGTTTTTATTAGTTATTGCAGTACACAACGTAGGCAATTCTTTTCAATAATGTTATAATAAGTAAAGGTTATTGCGATACTTAGTGTATGTAATTATTTTCAATAATATTTATGATAAGTAAAAGTTACTGTAGTTTAAGTATTTTGGATTTTTATTGAGGAATAGTAGTTACTGTTAATAATTAAACAAAACGACATTAAGGCTAAAACCATACACATAGTTATCTGATTGAGCTTTTAATTAAATGCGAAAGCTTTTCTGCCTTGGTTATACAAGAGATTTCATCAATTGAATTTTCAAACAAACTCTAACCACATGCTAGAATCATCAGGGAACTTTTCTAATTGAAATTGTTAATTTGGGTAATTTAACTATATTTGCTATGCATGCACTAATTCTGGTTTATGTTCCGAAAATTGTTTACTATTAAGTTCTTTAATTTTCTTAGTCAAACAGAATTTGAGGGAAAGAGTTTTTTATTATTATATTGATCAGCAACTTTTAAGCAATTTTTTTTTTAATTTCTTTATTTAATTCTTTGAAATAAATAGTTTTTTCAATTCCTTTTATTAGCTCACACTCTTCCTATATAATATCTTGTTCAAATTTTCAATCGTTAATAAATACTTTTTATTCACCCAGTTCAAGTTCAAATACATTTTTTAAGCTTGTAGTGGATGACGCTTGATGTTAATATAGTTTTTCAAAGATTAATCCATTAATTAAATTTAATTAATTAATTTTAGTTTTTTTTATATTTAAGTTGCATATATCTACCAATAGATGGCGCCAGGTAAACTGGAAAAAAAAAAAAAAATGAAAAATTATTTATAAAGGACTTTCTGCAATAGAGTGAAAAAAAAAGTAGGAATTGACTTAAAATTTTTTTATATATATTACTTGTTTTCATATACCTTCTTATATTGTAATTCGAATGTATCAACAGAAATTTCTTCATCTTTTTAAATAATTTTCCACACTAATAATAATTGTTTTCAAAATTTTCCAATGTTGCTCCAAAACCTTTAAATCTTCTATTTTAATTATTTTAGTTTCAATCAGTCAAGGAATTCAGTAAACATGCATTTCTTACCTGGCTTTCAGATAATTGATCTAAAGGTGTTTTCGGCAGGAAAATTTTTAAATTATTCGTAAAGATACTTCAATTTGAAAGAGCATATAATTATTCACATATTCAAAATAATTCAAAATTTCCAATATTTTCCTTTTCTATAATAAAACTTTGAAGATTATTTATGTTATATACATGTAATCAAAACAAAATATTTAGCTTTCTTTTAGGGATCAAATTACAATCATACAAAAAGAGATTTATTTATGTTACTCTATTTTTATTAACAGCCAAGAATCTTATATACAATAGGTGTTTTTTTAATCCGACACGTTCGTGGCCATGGCTTGTGCCGGATTAGCAATTTTATCGGATTATCGTGTATTTATATAGTTTTAATGGGAAAACAAAAAGATAAACGATTGAAACATATTGTAGCACTTTTTCCACTGGAAGAGTTGTACCATTTAGTTCCCAGAAAAGAGGAATGTATATTCTTTAACAAGTACATAATAACAACTTATCACTCAAATTTCACAGCAGATAAGCAGTGTTGTAGGTAGTTATATTACATGCAATTAATGTTTTGTACTAATGAGGACAACCTGTCACTCAAATCTGATAGCAGATAATCAGTGTCATGGATAATGAGACATCATGAAATTAGCCACTAATTTAGCATTGAAAAGTAAGCATTGTTGCATAGCCACAATTGTCTGTTCCACCTTCACAGGTCGAAACAATTCCAGACGAGATATGGACTACGTGATGAGTTGCT
This sequence comes from Caerostris extrusa, assembly GCA_021605095.1. Lineage (NCBI taxonomy): Eukaryota > Metazoa > Arthropoda > Arachnida > Araneae > Araneidae > Caerostris > Caerostris extrusa. The sequence goes on from BPLR01002008.1 coordinate 59,210, forward strand.
GCATCTGATTGATGATAGATCATGGGCTGAAGAAGTGTCGACTCCAACGAGAGAAGGGACCACCTTCTGACGGATGTTCTTAAAGGGAGGTTTTTGGAGAAGGAGTGTTCTGCAACGTATCGGTAAGAAGTTTTGTTTCTCTTTTTCTTTGAAGTGACTGAACAGGCCAGGAGTTTCAAACTGCTTTGAAAGTGAGTTCCTTGTATTCGTGCTTGTTGTTTCGTGCATCACATCGTGTAATAATTAAGGTCTGCCGCAGACTAGGCAATTATATTTGTCGTAGACTCGAGAACTCTGAAAATCTCCGTCCTTGAAGTGAACTGCCTTTGCGTATCTAATTTATATTTGTTTGTTTTAATTTTAATTTTTTTTTTTTGTAAATAGAGTTTTGTATATACATATATAATAATTGTAAATTAAAGTGTAAAGTAAAAATTAAATTGAAAAGTAAAAATTAAAGTGTTCCGATGAACCTGAAAGTGGTTCTCTTCTTGAAATCGTTATAGGTTTAGTATAGATCGAGACTTTAAAATATGCATATTTATTGTGTTTACCCAAATTCTGAACCAATATAGACAATAAAAATATTTGTCAAAGTATTTCATCACTCTAGCAACTGCAAAAGTCAAAACTGATACATTGAGCATTAATTTAATTGAATATTCTTGTACTGCAATACAAAAGAAAATTGCAATGCAAACAAAAAGCAATACAACAGAAATAGTTAAAAAGAAATTGAGAAAACTGCTCTATGAAATGAAAAATACACATGAGTTTTGATGTTTGAAAAAGTATCTGATGTGTAACGCTTCTGTGATTTAGATCTCTTCTTCAAAAAAATCGTTACGAATTATACACAAATTTACGAGCTTCTGTAGTGAAATGAAAACTGATAGTTATGATAAACACTGGGTAATAAAGCGGAGCAGCGCTGTGTCACGACCTAGCAATCAAGGTCAACAAATGCCCAAATCCCCTCGAAAAAATCTTAAAGTGCACAAAAACTCTATCGGTGCCAGATTATATAAAATGGCGAGTCATCGAATGTCCAGATTAAAGAGTGCTTATTGTACATTTTTTTTCTACTCACATTCAAGATTGCAATATCTTCTGAGAAAGAGTGCCACTACATTTGTGACGTCACAACACTATGAGTAAAATTCATTTAATATTTGTATTATTTAAAAATAATATTTTTATACTATGAATTAATGTATAATAACTTAGCTGACAAAAACAAGAACAAATATTTACAGGTTTTGTTATATTTCATATCCTATGTTTATTTTTTTTTCTTTATGTTCCAAATTGTTGTAATTTGCTTTCATTTATTATTTATTTTTCTGAAGTATTAAATCATGATATCGATATACCATCAAATCCAAATTCGGTTCAGCTTTCTATCGCCTTGAAAGATAAAATTTTATGTGTTCATATTTCGATGGATTTACCTATAATATTCGCTGATATTTCTTAATTAAATTTTTAAAAATTACTATTTCACTTGGTAGACAACAACATCTAGACAAAGTTCATGAACCTGTGTGTTCTTATGGGAGAAGGGAAGAGGGGGGTAGCTTCTGTTGGGATTGAGCACCCATAGGTAGAAGTCTGACTTGGCTCCATGACGCTGAAAAGGAGGACAGTGCCTTCCGGGAGTGTGACTTTAGGGACAGTGCCTTTTAGGGGGAACTATCCAGCATCGTATGGGAGAAAACTCGGAAAAACTCCCACCCGGTAGTCCGACTAACGAGGGAAGATGCTGAGCATTACAAACGCCATCGAGTCTTCTCGTGTTTTGAAAGAGTGTTTACAACAAAGCCGCGACCGGATTGAGCATCCACCCTAATGCTCACCAATGGCACGCGTTGCCACTGAGTCACGAGTAGGTCTAAAAAATATATAATTTAATTCAATATCCTCAACGCTTTAATCATATCGGCTGGTAAAATAATGTAGGCATGGTAGAAATATAAAACCACAGTAAAAAAGAATATTGTAATGTTTTTTTTTTCTTTCTAATGCAGCTGGCAAACACTTAGGCAGCTTGGTCATGGATGCCTTAAGGCAAACGCTGCACAGACGTTACTCACTTTGCATTACCCAGGGGCGCGTGTGACTTGAAGATAAGCCACGGACGCGGTGTAACAATGCCCCCGCAACGCTCTACGATCCTATTAGGACCGGGACCTATGGTTAAAAATGGATTCCGAACCACTACAAACATCCATGGCACCGCCGGGACTCGAGCCGGAAACCTGTGGTGCCGAGCGCCAGAGCGCTAGCCACTCGACCATTCAAGCCCATATTGTAACGTAGATAATACAAAAATTTTTATGTTAGCCAACTTTAATGAGAAAATCTATTGAAATTAAATAACGAAAACAAACTTAAATGGAAAAAAAAAGGTTTCTACATCGATGAAGACAAGCTATTTCTACCTACCGCCTACCTACTGGCAGCATGTGTAGGAGAGCATAGATGTGAATCCGCTATTGTCAATGTATTGTAGTCATTGTTTTCTGAAATGACAAGATAATACTGATTACAACAGCACATAGGAGTGTCTTATATCGACAATCTGATTGTCCGGTAGAAGTGTTCCCGGCTTTTCTCCTAGACATACAAATGAAAGTCATTTTCGCTTGAATGTCATTCGGAAGGCAGTAACCTCCCTCTTCTAAACCAACAGTGGATTGCTCATTGCATACAGAAGAAATACAATTCCTGGCGATGAAAAAAAGTCTTCACTAGAACACTTATCTGGTAATCCAAATAATTGGTAATTATTTTACACATGTGGCAGGTATTGTGTGAATCACGTTCCATAAAACTATTATAATATGTATAGTTTGGTTTGTTACTCGAAGGTCATTTTTCAAACCCTTTAAGCTAATTAGACTGGGATCTACAGTTTAATGTGGATTCCGAACTTCTAACAAACAACCATGCCCCAGCCAGGATTCGAACTTGAAGTCTATGCTACCAAAAAACCAGAGCGCTAGCCAATTGACCATCAAGCCACTATTCAATATGTATAATCAAGAGTGGTGCGAAATGTTTTTTTTTTCTGTCGTAAGAAAACCCAAGAAATGCTACAGACCAAGCTTTAAAACAAAAACAAAAATTGGAAAAAAAAAAAAAGGATATAACTGAATCAAGGCAATAATACTAGCATTATTTACGAAAAATTTTTTTTTTGAAAATCAAAATTTACATCTTTAATGAGCTAATCACAAAGAACTTAAGTTAACACTACTAACAAGTTAAAACTACTAAAGAAAATAATTTCAAAAATTGCATATTTTTATCAAAGAATTGAGTTGATTTAAAATGTTAGATGTATTTCAAATAATACCCAATTGCCTCTAAAAATACCTTTCTACACCCATTACAGAACTAACTACATTACAACACTATTACAACCGGACGTTGTTGCATAAATAAGGCATTGTTTTGAATCAGTCTCTATTTCATAGGTGGGCGGTAAAAGCCTATTAAATCCTGTCTGCTCCTCCAGAATATTTTGCAATCTAGGTACAGAAGCTATCTATTCTTGTTGCTTATTAATATGTTTGTTAAATCCGATCTGTGGTGCATCTCAAAATAGAGAAATCTCATAGCCCAGAGTCTATCATTGTCTGTTATATTTGAATTTACTACACATTCATTCTCTAGATCGAAGTAAATAAAATATATTTTTGTGGGTAGTGTTTGTTTTTCATTTATTTATTAATTTTTATGTGCAAGTTCATGTGATTTTGCCATTGTAGACAGTCACTCCTCTTGCCTACTGCGTGTTAAAAATAATATAATTTTCATGATTGAAATAACATAGTTGCAATGGATTCTTTTCTCTTTATAGTGGCTTTTTGAATGATGTTTTTTTTTTTAGAATTAAATTTAGCAGCTTTCTTTTATCACGTTTCTGAAAACTCTTGAATTAATGGTTAATTTAATTTAAAAGGAGTGCAATATAGGTCTACCTCTTCGTGATTCACTCCCATTCTGATATGGAAATGCTGTCTACAATACGGCCTTCAGTCTGGTTCTCAGTGTGAGTTTTTTAGAGTTCTGCAGTGGGGCGCAGGTGGATTGTCCCAAAACAAGAGAGAAGATAATTAAAAAGACACTTTGGTGCCCCTTCTTTGAGGATGTTGCCGCTAGAAACAGTCATGATAAGTCTTGGTACGATCGATATTCATGATATATGTGAATGACCTAGAGAAAAATCGATAGCATTGCTACTGCTCTTCTATGGTCACCATTGTCACCGCAAGTACCTTCACAAAATTAAACTGTCTCATGACATTCTCCGCCTAAATGTGGGATAGCTAGGAAGAAATGAATATGCCTCACCTTGCTTCTTGCTCTGCATTGCCTTCTGTTCCTTTATGGAAGCGTTATTGAATTGCTAAGTTGATGGATTAACTGATGCCATTTGTTTCTATCTTGTTCCTTGTATTTATTTTTTATGATGTCTGTTATCCTGTAAACTTTATATTGGAAATAAAAAAAAAAAAAAAAGGTTTAACTTTTGGAATGATTTCAAATGTCCTTTTAATAAGGTCATTTGATTTTCAAACAATCAATTTCCTAATTCAGATTTTCATTTTTATCTTTAAATAAACTCAATTGTTATTCATAATTATGTGATGGGAAAAGAATAGAAACAAAAAAAAAAAAAATTTCTTCATTGCGAAATTGGATAATAAATTTATATCATTAAAAATATGAAATATTTTAGTTTTGAATGATATAAGTGCTTGTCTGTTAATTAAATATGTTGCACTTTTAAATTTTTTGCTACCGGATCTAGAAAAAGGGGATGCGAATTATCATCATATTTGATCAAACTTAAATTACTATTAAATTAGAACTGAACCAAATTTAATAAATATTTTCTTGAAATACAAATACATATAGACAGTTGATATTTTTTTAAATATATATGAAAAAAACATATCACATAAAAGGATGTTTTTAAATGCACTATATTCTCATTGAAATATTGTGTAGATAACAAATTTATATTTTACATATATATGAACAAATACCAAGCCAACAGTTATACTTTTTTGTAATTCTAAAAAAAAAAAAATTAATAGTTCAAACGACATTCACTTTTTCACGTCTAGCCCATACAATAATAAAGTTGCAATAAATATAATCATTAAATAATGTTTTGCAATAATGACTTAAAGATCAATATGTTGGATATTACTTTTAAAGTTTATTTAGTTATCCATAAATCATCGTTTTAATATATATAAATTCTTATAACAGAAATATTTTGTGTGTGAATATCAGTAATAATCAAAATACTGATTTAAATAAAGTCGAGATGATTATATAGAAATAGTATTATATGCGAAGATATTATAAGAATATTTCCATATTTGAGACAAACAATTAATTGACAATAAATACATTTTCATTTTCATTCAGTTTTTAAAAGAATTTGTTCTTTTTGTTGTTGTTGTTGCTTATCCCCTTGATTTAGAATCCTAAACCAAGTCCAGTAGATCATGCTGCATCAATAGATCGTAAACGGTCCTCCCCTCATTCAACAGTTGCCTCACAGAGGCACCAATACAATCGATGAGATGAGAGGGAGACGCGATGGCCGAACAATGACAAAGGGTATATATCTTCTCGTCTCCATTGAAGGTCAAACTCTTAGTGTGGACAGTCCTTAGTCTATAGTTCTTTATAAACAAGTATAGTTACATTATCTGACATCTTTGATGATATAAAAGCAATTTCATCAATCACAAATAAAATATTTTTATTTCAAGTAAATTTATTTGTAACCATAAAAATAAAAGGATTAATTAGCTTTTCAGTGTATATTTTTTTATCAAATCATACTTCTTCATTGTAAAAAAAAAAAAAAAAAAAAAAAAAAAAACCCTACTTAAAATACTCATAGAAAAGAAATATTTAAATTTATTTTATTTTTGATGTTTAACATAAAATAAATTTAAAACAAAAATTTGGCGTTTTTAGATTCATAAATATCAAAACTATAAGCAGGTTGAATCAATGCTTTGAGGAAAATTGGAATTTGAAATTGATTTTTCGAATTTAAATTTCTATCACTACTATTGAAATTTGATTTTTCGAATACTAAATACTATCACTACTATTGCTGCTTCTTATTGCAACTCTATGTAAATAAAACTATAATTTTTGTTACAGTCATTTAATATTTAGTCAAGCTAATTGTTTCAAAAGCAAAGATTTAAATATCTATCAACAAATAATCTTAAAATAATTTTTTGAACTTTCGAATGATCAAAATTAGCTATTTTCTATTACAAAAAAAAAAAGGATGCACTTCTATACTTTACAGTCATTGAACAGAGGAAAACTTTAAAAAAAGAAAATTCAATTTTTCGAAAATATCTGAATGTATATATGTCCTGTATATATCAGAAATAGGACAAAAAAAGAAATGAAATGGAACAGCAAGATAAACTTACCATTCTACGCACGTTGTTTACATGAAAGCTGCAAAGCATTGGTTCTAATCTTCCATACTACAGCTACTGAAATTGAATCGTTGCCAATTGTAGAATGTTTTGAATATCAAATATCGCCCTTGACCTTTTTAAACGCAGGATACTACTACAAGGACAAAAGTGTTTGGAGATAAGATTTTCCATAAGACTAAATGTACGCATTTAATTTTTTGCTAATGCGTAATAGGTTTTTCAAAAGTTATTCAAGAAATAATAAGTAAAATAATAAGTGCTCTGTTTATTTAACATTTTATCCTCAGTCGTTAATCTCCAATGTAAGAACATTTTCGCAATTTATTGATGCAGCTAAATGTTTATTTAGTTAATTTAACTATGTAAAATGTCTTGAGCGATGGGTATAAAGTGAGATTCGATGTTATGTAACCGGAGTTATTTGTTGATTAAGGCAGTACTATTATTTTGAAGAAATTTCTTTACCATTCAATGTTTCTTGTATTTTTTCTTTCAAAATTCTATTACAGGGGTGGCCAACTCGCGGCCCTTGAATATTTTTTTGCGGCCAATGAGATTTATCACATTTTTACAAAATATATTTATTTTATAATGGCCAAAGTAGTGGAAACAAAAATAGGTTATGTGTGCATTCATATATTCAAAAATTAACTGTCGAAATAATTGGAAAAATTAACTTTGATTTTAAAATAATATTCTTGCGAATATATGACAGATATTGCCTGTTTTATTTATGAATCTATAGTTATGAGTTCGCAAAATAATTAAATTATATTCTGCGAACTCTTGGAACATATAATATGACTTCTATTTTTCGTTTTAAGTGACTCAAGGACCGTTCCTAGATACGCATGGTTGACTTTTGATAGCAGAGCAAACCAGACTCTTAGTCCACCGCCTTTGGTTCAACTTACACCTGCGAATTGTTTTTTTCCTAAAATGAAATTGGCCAAACACAAAACACGCTCAAACATAACGGACGCTAACCTGCAACACCCATTACGATGTGCAAATACCTAAACTGAGATCGATTTGCAAAAGCTAAGTAAAAAAGTGGAGAAACAAATATAGCACTTTAAAATAAATATTTTTTTAATAATTTATTTTTTTATTTCGTTTATATGTATATATTTTTTATATTTCATTTTTTGTGTTATATATATTTCTTTACAATGTGCATTTAGTATATTATGCATGTTTAAATATAAGAATAATAGTAAACAACAATAATTCATTGTGTTTCAATTTTTCGCTATAAAAATGTCTATAATGGGTCTAAATCTAATATGGGGATATATAATTTTATATGCGGCCAGCGGAGTCATGATGTATTTCCAAAGTGACCCAAAAGATCATTTGGATTGGCCACCCCTGTTCTAATATAATCTTTTTAAATCACAATAATAAAACTTTTAAAAAAATTAACAGGGGGAATAAAACGATGAAAAAAATTTTTAAATGTAAAAATAAAGTATTCCTTACATTAACCTCTAACAGAAGAACAGTTTCATAAGTCATTTCCAGTTTCAACTTTAATGGTTAACGTCTTTTGATATTGCATATCAACGACATCTTAAAGAAACAATTATTATAACGAGAAAATAACATTTAATTTTGAAATATTTACGTGAATCTATTTCAAAATTAATTTCATTTGATATGTATTTACGACAGTATGATGAAATCTTCCTCCAAACATATCATTAATTCAATTTTTCAGGAGTTAGTGCAAGATAAATGGGCCCTTATATTATTCTAGTTTGGTAGTTTTAAGAAGAAGAATCATTTCAATTGCAAATTGTATTCATTTTCTGTGCATTGATATAAAAAGCAATTTAAACACAAATACACATAATAATAATTAATTTGATAGAGTTCTTTTAAATCCAAAAACTAAATTTCATTTTATTAATATAATTTTTGTTTAAATATTCAAATTAAATCATGTTTTGGAAATACATTTATTGAATGCAAATATATGCAATATGCATATTTTAGATAGGAAAACTAAATTTCTGTTTATTTATATATAATTTTTGAATTGAGGTGTTACTATAGATATACCAGTATCATTGATATATTATTCCTCTAATTCTATTCTTTGAGTTTATTATGGATGTCATTTTTTTTAATGAAAAGCAAGATAAATTAAATTTTTTATGTTGTAATCTTAGGTATCTTGTTAAAATAAAAAAATAATATATGGACTCTCAACAGTAAAAACAAAAAATTATTAAAGATTATCCACAAAAATCGTTTATCAAAAATAATTAACTAAATTTTGTATATCTAACTTATTAATACACGAAGTAATAATTTAAAAAACAATAATTTAATCTATGCACGTACACTTTTCAAATAGAAAGATTTAAAACCTCAATTTTGTTACTGATAATTTTTTTAATTTGTTTTTAAAATTTCCTATGAGTGATGCTAAAATATTAATAATAAGAATGTTTATTAGTATTCTTTTTGCATATATAATAAACCTACAATAATAATTTTTTATAAAATTTCATTAAAAGTAAAGCTCATTTTTCAAAATGTATGCCACCAGGTAAGTAAAAAGTCCTTGTTTAAAATATACGTACTTGTTTTTAAAACGTTCCAATATTATATAAAATACTAATTTTTAGAAGTTTCATTTATATTTTATTTTGCATTAGTGGGCGAATGGTAACGTTAACTTACAAAATAGTTATTTTTTGGGGTATTTTTATTGTGTTATGATGGTAATTTTAAGATGAAGTAAAGATGGTAAATGGTAAATGTATAAAAGATGGTAAATGGTAAATGTATAAAAGATAAAGTATGTATAAAGATGGTAAACTAAAGTAACTCAGTTTGTCTCTGAATATTGAAAAGTTTTATCTTCCTTTTATATAACTATAAAAAATCATTTAAACTTTTTGACTCGATTCACTTTTTCTCGACATCTAACATTTTTAGATTTAAACTTAAGAAGAAAGCTCCTTAGAAAAGACAAAAATTTTAACCAGAAGGAGTATCTGATTTATGAACACACGAACAATATGTTACAAAATCAGCATTTCCCTCAAGTCCACACTGTAAGAGCACGTGACTCAAACTAATCTAATAATGCATGTGAACAGAAAAGCGTTCCAACCTTTTTTTCTCTCGTAACTCTGGTAAAACTTTTCACTCATTAGTGCCCTTATCCTTCTCGCGTAACCTATTTTATTCATTTATCTTTCAATACAAAAAAAAGTTTGTTTTTGTTAGGTTCTTAAGTCTGCTAGCAACGTAAACAAAGAACTTAAATGGATGATACTTTTATAGGTTGTAATATATTGCGCTTTACACTAGTAAATTTAACATAGAAATTTTCTTCTAAGCGAACCATAAATATTGAGCTGAATGTACGATAAGTCAATTTGAGTGAGATATTACACTGGTAGGAGTGATTTCTGCTCGAATTTGAATTTTGATACAGTTAAACAAATATTTTTTTTATAGTTTTTAAATAATTGTTTTTATTATTTAACAAATAATATAAAAAAAAAAAAAAAATTTCTACTTTTTTTTTTCAATGTATTGCAGAAAGTCCTTTATAAATAAATTTGAAATTTTCCTTTTACATCTGGCGCCATCTATTGGTAGATACACGCAACTTAAATCTAAAAAAGAACTAAAACTAATTAATTTAATATAATTAATGAATTAATATTTGAAAAAACTGTATTAATATCAAGTGTCATCCACTATAATTTTAAAAAATGTATTTGAACTTGAGTGGTTGAATAAAAAGCATTTTATGAACGATTGAAAATTTGAACAAGATATATATAGGGAGAGTGTGAACTAATGGTAGAATTTAAAAAAGGAGAAAACTCTCGCTATCTCTTTAGAGAGACCTGACTGTATGAGGAAAAACTAAATCTTTTCTTGGATTAACGGAAAACGAAAACAGAAAAATCGGTAAATGAAGTGTTTCGTTTCTGAACTGATATATTTCGTTATTTTGTTTTGAACATGTTTAAAAAAGTTATTCTTAATTGAACTGAATTATATAATTATAATGGCTTTTCTTCCAAAAGGAAGAAAAAAATATTTGCAAATTGTCGTTACAGAAAGACATTTCTAGCCTAACAATACTTGATTTAATGAAAGTAATAACTAAAATTAAAAACTGCTATGAAAAATTCACAAAAAGAGCTATTAGATAAGATTATAGAAGCGAAAATATAAAAAAGGCCAGACGAAGAAAGAAAATGAAAATATCAAAGGAAAGAATTTGAATTATAAAAAATAAGTTTACTAAAACAAAAGCATTGAAATCCCATTGAAACATAATAGAATTACACGATATTCTGTAGAAGTTTTATCCCAAATGTAATGACATCAGTAACTATTTGATGTTATTCTGAAACAACTAAGGACAGCCGAAATAAAAAAATTGTAGATCCTTCTTTATCGGACATTTGCCGTCGGGCCTCATCGGACATAAATAATCACTGGCGAAAATGATGTAACGGAAGAATATGAGAGTGAAAGAAATACTGCTAAAACGATACAAACTTGCTGATGCTATCTTGCGTGTTTAGCTGTCTAACTTAGCTGCTTTGGAACTTTAATACATAAATTGTACTCCAAAAGGTTGGCAGATTGTTGCAGCAGATTGCAGCCATAGTTACAGATTGCAGATAGTTGTATCGTATATAATTATATACCAGTAATACACAATCTTCACTGCAGATTGCAGCCATAGTTGCAGATTGCAGATAGCTGTATCGTATATAATTGTATAAGAGTAATATAAAATCTCCACTGCAGATTGCAGCCATAGTTGCAGATTGCAAAAAAGTTGTATCGTATATAATTGTATACGAGTAATATACAATCTTCACTGCAGATTGCAACCATAGTTGCAGATTGCAAAATATTGTATCGTATATAATTGTATACGAGTAATATACAATCTTCACTGCAGATTGCAGCCATAGTTGCCGATTTAAGATAGTTGTATCGTATATAGTTGTATAACATACAATATTCGCTTCAGATTGCAGTCAAAGTTGCAGATTGCAGCCATAGTCCTTCACAATGGTTACGAACAAATATTGTCGATTTCACTAATACCCTAATCATGTGTTACAATTTCCATTAATAAAAAAATTTCATATTTTTTTTGTTTATGTTTTATATGTTTTTTTTTTATTTAATCATGTGCATGGGAAAGAACTGATCTTCAAGGTGAAATTATCCTAAAGGGACAAAAATTCGTAGATGTGAATGCATAAAAAAACAAAGGAAATTATATGTTTTATTCAAGAGATACAGCTACATACAACGAACCATTTATCCTCAGAATTAGCGAATGTTCCTCAGAGATTTCCTGCAAACTCTCAGTTGTCGAGTTAGACTGGTGATATCCTTTTGATATAGCGTCTGAGACTCCCGATCATTCCCAAATGTGATCAATTGTTGAGAAATCTGATGATCTAGCCGATCAGCAAGGAATTTCAGCAAGGTCTGGTGATTTAGATGATCAGCAAGGATATTTTGACAAGCAAGGAAACAATCAGAAGATATAATTGCTGTGCGTGGCCAGGCATTATTCTATTGAAATGTAAAGGAGGGAGTGTCCTGTCAAAGGGAAATTAGTGAAAGGAAGGACTACACAATGGCGCATGAAATTAAGTCGCTGTGCAGCCATTCCATAAGGATGCCACGTATAAAAATTATCGTAGAACCTGATTATCAAACGAAATGGCGCCTCAGATCATAACTCCCTTTGATAAACTTTGTAGTGGGTATCAGTTAGAATCCCATCCCTGTCCAGTACGTTTCCAGACACGCCGTCGCTGGACATCGGCATTTAATTTGAAACAGAGATAATCGCGGAATACAATTCTACCCCAAGTCAGTGATATAATGCAGGGGTCTCCAAACTTTCCAGCCTTCGGGCCATACTTATTCCAGTAAGCACCAAGGGCCAAAATCGTTTTACTTTTTTTTGCCATTTTCTATAAAATTACATAAATCTCATTAGTATTTTTTTACAAGTGGATACCCCGCGGTTTCATTCGCGTTAATTTAGCTTTTCCGTTCCTGAGGGATTTTCAGTATAAAAATCATATGTTTGATTCATGATATATACATTCCAAACAGCGATATACATACATATGCGATACTCTTTACCCCAACATAACTACCTCGGGTAACCTCGGGATGTTCACTAGTTCCTTTCAATTATTTGTTAGTTGTTATGCTTAAGTTAAATTTTCTGCGTATTATGCTTGTCATTAAGCTTTACCTAGCAAGTCAATAAAATCGAGTAATTATCATTCTGTGTTTTTTTATCCAACTTATTACAGCAACAATAAGCTATTCGCTGTCGCAGGCCGGATTTATGACACTGGTGGGCCGGATTTGGCCCGCGGGCCGTAGTTTGGAGACCCTGATATAATGGATCGAGGCACAAATACAAACGGCCTTGTCGATGTACACAAGCAAAGAGTAGACATCTCAATGGACGCCGCAATCTCAGACTCCGATATCTGAATCACCTATTAAATAGAAATCATGTTATTAAATGAGGTCCCAAAAACGAGACTAACCATTTTATGAAATAAAAATCTTCAATAAAGTAATATTAGGTTTCGGGATGAAAAAAAAATTAAAAGCCTTATGATATATATATATATATATATTCAGTCAAGGATTGAAATTCATATCTTATTACCAATTATGTTAAGAATATAAAATAAAAATTTGTAGTAAAAGTCGCTATGAGCTTACTTTCGTAATTAACCTGTTAGATTATAAGATTTCATGTAAAACGAAAAAATATATATATTAACTAACAGTTTTATTCCAGAAAATAAATTCATATTTCAAAATATTGCCTTAATCAAAGGTAAAACAGTAGATCTGAATGGTAAAATTACTAACGTCAGAAAGATTTTGAATATAAATAAAACTTGCAATCAAAGTGGCTATAAAGTTACTTTCGTGCTGTTAGATTATTATTCTCTGATAGTTTGATATATATATATATATTTGTTATATTGATAAATTTATCATTGTTTATATATATATATATATTTGTTTAATCCAGAATTGAAAATCTCTATTCGTATCTTATTACCAATTATGTTAAGAACATAAAAATAAAACTTGTAATAAAAGTGGCTATGAAGTTACTTTCGTAATGATTCCTGTTAAATTATAAGTTTTCATGTAAAAATGAAAAACTTATTGACTAATAGTTTGACTTCAGGAAATTAATTCATATTTCAAAATATTGCTTTAAGCTTTAAACAAAGGTAAAACTACTGACCTCAGAAAGATTTTGGCGTTTGTCCGTAAGCATACAGGTATTCTTCTAAAACTTGAAATATCATTAAATTCATCACATTATGAAAGAAAAATTTAAAGTACAACATAAAAAGTCTCCTTTATGTGAGAATAAAAAGAAAACGACCATTCTAAACTCCAGTTGAATCTAGAAAAAGTATCGTTTTATAGCAATCTATTTCTGGCTAAAAGGATATAATAACAACCCTTATTTCATCCAAGAAACGTGTTGTTTTATTTATTTTTTCATGATATACACACGTTTTCCCTTCTAATGAACTTGCCATGCCATATTCAGTGCAACGAGAACTACTATATTTTCTTTACTAGTGTCCTAAATTCTATGTCGATAAGATTTAGACATTTAACCAATGTCATAGTTAGTCAAATAGGCAAGAAGAAAAGGAATAAATCCTGTATAAATGAGTTCCCGAGACGGCATTCAAGAAGCAATTACGCCATAAATTTCCCTGCTACTGATAAGGAAGACAGAATCTTACTCAGTCTTTATTGATTCAGACTTGTTGCCTTTTTTTGGTTTATTATTTTTTTTTATGGATTTATACTATTTACATTTGGGTGGATTTCATTGATGTCAAACCTTCTGAAGTCCAATTTATGTCATTCAATAATGATTCCATTATTTTATTGTTTTCTTTTATTCTTCTTTTTATGTAATTTTTGGAGAATTAGATTTTTTTTTTTATTCATTTTTTTAATTTGTACAGCAATACTTTTATGATTATATATACTAATAATTTTGCTGTCCATTTAGCAGGAATCGTAGGTATGATACTAAAATTTTTTTAATTAAAAACATATATTGTAATAGAAAATATTTAAAAATTATTTATTTTAATAAATAAAATTTTAACATTAAAATTAAAAAAATATAATTAATTATTTTAATTTATAAAAATTTTATAAATTTTAAAAATATTGAGCATTTGCAGTATTTGTAATAGCAATATTTTAATAACTCGGTATAAGTTTAAAATTGAAAATAATATTTGAATACTGTAGTGTGCATGTTGAGCAACTGGATTGTAACTGGGTGTGGTTAGATTGAGATACTTGAGACACAGGTTGAAGAACACACAGCTTTAATTACACACGCATAAATACCATATGCATACAATTAGAAACGTACAATATGTTGCACATTTAAAAGACATTCCACTTCTAAGACAAAGCCCGATACTCAGCGGTGCGCAAAAGATACTTCTTCTGCTGGTGAGATTCTGTAGGCCAACAAATAGCTGGGATTGGGTTAAATATATTTCCTCCTTGGATAAGAGACTATAAACTAAACATTTCTCAACAGAAGCGCGTGGTTACACTGTACTTCCTCTCGGGTGAGAGTCTCGAGGCCTACTGACCTTTTCCTGAACGCCACAGCGGCACTCTTGCAGTGCGTAAAGGAAATACGGTTGCAATACAAATTTAGTTTTTTAAAATTGAGTTCATAAATTTAAATTTAAGGTAAATAAATTATTCTTGTGAAGATTAAATAAATTATTCACGTGAGGACTTAGTTGATACTTTCAGTTTCATCTTAAATAGATTTACATAAAGGGTACTTTTGTAAAACGACTAAGCAATATATCAATATTAATTTGTATGAATTAAATGGACAATAAAGTTTGCTATGAAAATAGAAATATTTATAAGTATAGTTTGCTATGAGAATAGAAATATTTATACAAAAAAAAAAATTGGAACACTGTTTATAATTTTAAATATAATTAGGTTTTCAAAAATAGTATCCCTGAATATAGTATCTATTACTAGTAAATATAGTAAAACAATAGTATTGAATAACAATATTAATTAATTGCTAGCTCGAAAATTTTTCATTAAAAAACACAAGATTTTTAACTGCAATTTTATACACATCAATTTTTATCACAAAATTACAAATAGTTACAGAGTTACGGGAAAAAACCTGCATTCGAAGTTACAATAAACACATCATTCAGTAACTAAATCTTTTGTTACCGTTTTCTTATTGTGATCACTTAGATAAACGGAACATATTTGAAAGATTTTATTGAAAACTGTTAGTAAATGATAAAAATAACTAAAATTGTTTATTTAAATAATAAGTACGAATTTATTATTGCTTGTTTAGCAATTATACCATTTGGAGTCAATAGAGTTCTTAATGACTTATTGATCATTAAGGATCAAAGATCAAATTATTAATCCTTAATTGACCTCTTATAAATGATAAATTGTCGCAATACATTGTAATATAAGTCACCAAATAATACGCTTTTTTTTTTTTTTTTGTAGGTGCATCTTATATTTTTTTAGCTAATGATACGAACAGAAACAAACAATAAAAAACTACCATATATTTTAACTACGTCAGCATATATTTATGAACTAATGAACCCTTTGATTCAAGGCAGTAGTTAGCATTAGCTTTTAAAATTCATGTAGGAATAGAAAGGAAGCAAAAGAAGGTGATCTTTTTTTCTGCACGAATTAATTATTATTAAATGATGAAAGTGAAAGTGTAGTGTGCAGGTTGGGCAACCAGATTGTAATTGGTTATGGTTGGGCTGAGATATTTGAGGCGTAGGTTGGAGAACTCACGGTTTATTTACACACTCACAAATACCACACACATACATTATCTAACACATTTAAATTACGTCAATAATACATATAATACGTGATAATTACAGATACGTGGTAGGATTCCACGAATTCGAGTCTGTAGGCCAACTAATACGCAGGGTTGCGTTAAATATATTTCCTCTCGGAATGAGAGACTATAAATTAAACGTTTCTCAGCGGGAGCGCGAGTTACGCTGTAGTGTTTCCTCTCGGGTGATATTTCGACCATTTCTCCTGATCGCTTTCTCTCGTCATTCCTCCTGCTTGTCAGTGTTCAGGAGGAAGCACAATTTCAAAAAGGAATTTTTGCAAGATTACAGTCAAATAAAAACTTTTTTAAAATAAAAACTATGGGGAATTTTCGCAAATGAATTTTTTTTTTTTTTAAATTTTTTTAGAATGGAATTAAGTAAAATATTAATTATATAGTACTATAATAGGATTATGTTAAGTTTTCAATAAGAAATACTTTAAATTTTGCTTAAGTGAAACTAATAATGTTAAATCGAATTAAAACAAAAAATCTAATTAAATTTTCATTTATTAATTTCAATTTAATAAAAATTTTCAAATTAATATATAATTATTAATAGAAGAAATTTTTAAGTGTTAATGACTTAAAAGTTGCTTTTTAATAATTAATCTTCTATTACGGCATTATTCTAATAATGAAACAATATTTTGAAATTATCTTTAATTAAGTTTTTTCTCAAAAAAGTCTTGAATACATTTAATTAGAAAGCTTCATAAATAGACTCTTCATTTTCAATAACTATCTAATCGTTTTATTTTTATTAATTTTAAAATATTTTTAGTATAATAATTATAGTTTATAATTTTAATTATTTTGATATAAATAAATATGTGTATTTAGTTTTTTTTTTTTTTAATTTAGATT
The DNA here is from genome assembly GCA_021605095.1 of Caerostris extrusa. NCBI lineage: Eukaryota > Metazoa > Arthropoda > Arachnida > Araneae > Araneidae > Caerostris > Caerostris extrusa. The sequence goes on from BPLR01002008.1 coordinate 76,550, forward strand.
TTTTTCACTTTATTTTTTATGTATGATTGGTATTCATTTCATTCATTTATTTATATTTTTCTGTATTTCTTTAATTATTATTTATTATATTTATTGTATGGTAACATTTAAGGATTTAAAATAATTTTCCTGCCTTATTTAATTTCATGTTTGAGTGGTGATATGAAATAGCATTAAAACTAAACATTCTAAAAGATTCTCTTTTGAAATTAGTTTAAAATTGAATTTGAAACTTTGGTTTAATGGCTTTCTCAACATAATTTAATATTTAAATGAAATCGAAATACAATACTGTGATTTGTTATCCCACTTGGTCGACAGCAACATCTAGACCAGCGGTCTCCAAACTACGGCCCGCGGCTGAATCCGGCCCGTCAGTGTCATCCATCCGGCCCGCGACAGCGAATAGCTTAATGTTGCTGTAATAAATTGGATAAAAATCACAGAAAAATAATAACCCGGTTTTATTGACTAGGTAAAGCTTATGCTTTATTGCTAGGTAAAGCTTAATGACACGCATAATACGCAGAAAATTTAACTTACGCATAACAACTAACAAATAATTGAAATGAATCCCACTAACATTGTAAACTAGTGAACATCCTGCGGTTACCCTCGGTAGTTATGTTGAGATAAAGAGTATCACATATGTATGTGTATCGATGTTTGGAATGTATATATCCTGAATCGAACA